>JANHFX010020692.1:59373-81917 GCA_027560015.1 Chloroceryle amazona | reverse complement strand
TTTTTTTTTTTTTGGGTAGAACTGGTTGCTCTTCTGTCACCTCCTTTACCTTTGACTGGTGTATGAGAAGACAATGATGGGTCGGATTTCTTTTTTTTTTGTCATTTAATGTTAACTTAATCATACTGTAAACAAAACAGAAAACCACTTGAAAGGAATGTTTCAAATTTATATATAATCTAGAGATTAGAAGACAAGGTATGTTCATCTCATTATCAACAGAATTGTTTCCTTGATATTAAAAATACATTCTAATGGAAATTGTGTTTAGCAAGGAGTGGATTACTTTGTATTATTTGCAAACCACATATTGCTTTACTGAAAATCTAAAGGTGAAAACCACTGTACACAGAAGTGAAGCTGAGGTGATTGGGTTTTATTGTCTTGGAGATTGGAAAAATATACACATGCTGACAAGTTGAAGAAGACATCAGTTCAATCTTTGAAACTGTTTGTTTTGGTTTGGGTTTTTTTGCCTGACTTATTCAGGGTAAATACTTTTCACTTGGGAATGTTTGTCATCTCTTTAAGAATTAAGATGATCCTGGGCATCACTCAAAATCTGAATGCTCCCTAAACATTAGGCATGGTCTATGGTTTGCCCCAGCTAAAAATAAACCAAACAAAACCACACCCTCACAACAGCAAAAACTAAAATCAGTGTGGGAGGAGAACAACACAACACCCACCCCAAAAAGGACCACCCCCCCACGTTTTCTGTACATATTTGCAGCATACTCTGCTTCATCTTCATTTTACATAACAGTTAACAGCCCTAGTAGCTGTTAATCCAATCTACTAAGAAGCTGAAGAGAGACAAACAAGTGTTTTTCTTCATTTATTTCTCTTTTCAGAGTAGCGAGATTAATTTCAGTGCTATTTTCAGAGGACTCGATAGTGGGTTGTACTGCAGCATACAGTGTTTCATCAGTCATGCTGCATTATGCCACATTAGGTGTTTAAAATGAATTCATTTTTGTTTCCTAGATTTACTGAGGTATGAGGGAGAAAGGCATTCCATGAATATCTAGAAAGTGACAGAGGTGGAAAATCCGCTGCCACCAAACAGGGACAACTCTTTTCATTTAGACTTGAGAGAGTTTGGGAGGAAATGCGGAGATAATGACGAAACAGTCCTAGCAAGTGAACACATAATATTAAAAATCTTGTTCTGAAAAGATGTACATGATCCTGCAACATTCCTGTACACAGCTGCTTTCCCTGAGCCATCATCTCAGCTCCCCAGTTTCTTCCCAGCATCTCTGATCTCAGGTGCATGTGGTGAGGCAGGGACTGGAGTTGTGTGGCTGAGCTGTCCTGTATGGTGTGGGAGCATGTGCAATACCAGATGGCAGGCCAAGGTGAAATGAAGACCATAGATTGATCTAACTATCTTCTGGAGTGAACCAAGGAAATACTTTGCTGGGCTAAAATCAGAAATATTATCTGTTGCCAAATCAACCTCAACAAAGACTGAACTAGATCTCAGCTGGTTCTGTTTCTCAATATGTGATACCTTTTGATAGCAGAGTTCATTCCACTGTCATTGAGAAAGGAATTGGTAGGTAATATGAAACCATAATCCTCTAAGCAAAAGTAGATGAAAGCTATGCTGTTTTCAGTAATTGTTCTGCAAAAATCAAATGTTCTTATGAATGTTTCTTCTGAGAACATATTAATATACAACTTGAAAACCTGGATCTCTCTTTGTGGGGCATTAGTATGATTTACACAACCCATGCTACTTTCCTTTGTTCTAAACATTCTAAACAAAGTAGGCTTTTTTAAGAAATGATCTTTCTCTCTGCTTTCCCTCTTCCAGTACATCTTTTGATGCATCTATAATTACAACAGCAAAAAATGGAGTCTTGACAGAAAAATGGGTTGTGAATTTTATGAAAATGTCAAGCAGGAGGAGACCAAGATCTGTTGCAAATCTTTTCTAGAGAAAAGATAACCAAACTCACAGCCTTGGTTGAACAAGAGAATAGCATTAAACGGGCTGTGCACTTACATCATACATGCTGATTTTTCAGGAGCTTTTGGAAGCTTTGGAGGAATGTTCCAAGGCTTACCTGCACCATCCAGTCAAAACATCAGGCCGAGCAGCTTCTTGCTGTAGGATAGCTGTGATTGGGCTTTAGGTCACTGGGATACTCAGCTTCCAATCCCAAAGAAATAAGTGAGGAAAAGCAGGAATTTAAAAGGAAGTCTCCTATACCTCAGTGAAGGCTCCTTCACATTACAAAAACAAATCTCTAAATTAGACTTTTTAGGGCAAGTTGGAGCTTTTATGATGAACAGAAAACCATGTGGATGGAAAGACCATTTCATAGCTCCAGGACCTTTTTGCTAGACTATCATAGCAACAATGCACTTGAATAGATGCAATTCTGGAAATAAATCCCTGAAGCTGTATCAAGGCTCTAGGGAGTAGTCCTTTATCTCTGGTAATCAGTTCTAGTTACAATATTGTCTATCTCCTGTAATTATAAAGGTATTAGCTGTTGTCATGTCAGGATGTTAATTCAAGAACATCCTCATGTTTCCATTTGTAGTTTTGCAGACTTAATTGGATGCTACTTTCCACTGCGTGGATGCAGTGTGATCATTTTGTGGGTCTGGCTGGTTTGAGTTGGCATATGTAATCCACCAAGTTTCAAGATGGAATTTAGAAAAAATAGATTTTGAAAAATGAATACACTTCTAGATTATTTGTCCAAATCAGAAATAGGTGTGTAACCAGTGTGAGCTGAAGTTAGTATGGGTGTAATAGTGTGAACAGTATGTCGTTCATAAACTGCTAGAAGTAAGAATAGTATGGCAGCAGAAATACACTATGAAATAGTTCCACTGTCAAATCTCCAATTATAAAGACATATCAGATGGAAGAGAGTTGTAACTCATTACTCTACTGCACACCCCCAAGGGTGATATCACAGTAAGGCTGAATACTGACTACTTACAGTAATTTCTAGTGGCTTCAATGGTTCATGGCAAAGAGATGAATATCAGAAGCCCCAATAATAGACTTTCTTGCCTAGGTTTCTGTTTGTAATGAAATTCTGTTCAGATCACAGGAAAAAAAAAAGTACATCCAAAGAAGAAAAGGAGTGAAAACTAAATAGAATTGCCACAGGATTTATTTTTGCTTTAACTTGTAGATGATGATTAAAACTGTGTATTGATTTGCAGTTTGCCCTGATACTTGAAACTGATAAAAGCATAAACTACTACTTTGATTTAATAGCTTTATTAGAGCTGAGGCTGGGTAGAGTTATGTGGGGTCACTTTTTGCCTGGGGTTGCCTATCGGTTTTCAGTAGAATAAAAGAATAGAAATGAAGCACTGACAGATCCCATCTGGGCTCCCTGAGACAGCTGGTTTCAATAGAGTCTGTCTAATGCTAGAATTGTGCCTTCAGTTGCTTTTGTTGACATCACAATAGTTTAATGTTTTGAGAGAACACCTACAGAATGGAATGAGTCCCTAGTGTGTTAGTGGCAACATGTGTCATGAATTAGAGAAATATTGGTTATCTGTATACTGATTCAGCTGTGTGGAGCTGGGGGGGGATGTGTATATATAAAAAATAGTCATAAGTGTTATGAAAGCAAAAATTAAACATGATGAAACTAGGACTAATTTTAAGATTTACTTTGGTTTCATCTCTGTTGTTGACTAGCAGTAGGAGATCAAGTGGGCACAAGATATATATATTTTTTTAAATGTTATCATTTAAGTATTGTATGTTGATGCTTAGTTTGACTTGGCTTGTAAACATGCTGTGTGGGTTGCATGCTTATTTAAATACTAGACTTTGAGATCCTTGAGTGTCAAAAGGGCAGCAAAAACACGTGGGCAAAAAGATGTCTGGTGAGGTGTTTTTCTGCTGTTTTCCTAGAAATTGCATCTTTGTATTTAATTTGGCCTTTGGTCTTTTATGAAGTGGAATTGATCATATCTAATATTCTCTTCATTATTTTGTTAATTGTTATAGTTATCTTTTAAAGATTTCAAACTTTCTGTGCCTGAAAGCTACAGGAAGAAGAGTGCTCAATCTATAGGCCACAAAACGTGAATAAAGCACCATAATGAGCAACAGCAACTGCACAGGGGTTAGGACTCATTTTGGGAGAACTGAAATTGGAGTCTTATGTGTGGAGAAAATAGGAGACTGGGAAAATGGCCATATTCCCTCAGGAACTTCAATTCAGCAATTGAGAAAAAAAGTACTGTGAGATTTGTAATGTACATGCAAATGCACACATCAGTATTGGTCCCTGAATCCTCTTCAGCTGAAATCTTATTTTGCAAAAATTAAGTTGCCTTCTGCCAGGAAAAATTACTGTTTGTCATTTATTCCAAGAGAGTGCCTTGTCTTGTGTGATCAGTTCACTACATTTGCAATATGGAAACAACATATTTCCATTAATGCAGACATTCACTTCCATCTCCGTAAGACTCCTGAAGCACACTACTCTAAATTTAGAAGTGCTTGCTGTTCCCTCCTGCCCCCCCTTCTTCAATTTCTTTTTTAAATGATGTGGTTAGATAGCTAAGATTGATTCTGTAATCAAACCCAGCCCATGAGATGACACTCACTTTGTGAATAGATAGCTTATCCACCTTCTATCCTAATGCTCAGATGTACAGCAGAGAACAGTAATTCTTTTAGTCTCCTTGCTCCCACATTTTTTTGAAAAGGTGGTTACCCTCAACGTTATCCAGTGAGCACAAATTATTCACAGGAAATTATCTGTCTCTTATTGCCTGTTCCTGCTTAAAGTGAGCTATTTTGTTCTGCAAAGCAGAAATGAAATTATAACTGCATTATAAGGGTCACTAATGGGAAGACCCATGTTTAACGCTTGCAACAAATGCAAGATACTCCACACATTTGTTTTCCGGGATAGTGGATGATGCCAGTAAAATCTGTTTGTCTGTTGTGGGTGGTGGTGTTTGTTTTTTTTTTTATCTAGTTCATCAGAATATTTTCTTTTGTTCCTGACATGCTTATAAAGTATGAACTTGCACCTTGGTGCTTTAATTGCAATGCAGTTTGGGGAAATGGAGATTGAAAGATGGTAATCTGTTTAGAGTGAACACATAAGAACGTCAGCATGCTTTAATAAGAGCTTTGGAAACAATGAGAGAAGTCTAAAATCAGGACTAAAAGGAAGGGTAAGAACACAAAGTTAAGACACTTTTATGCTTTTTAAAATTCTTATTTAAATGGTCTTAAATGAACCACTTGAGCTGAAAGTAGGGAGGCTAAAAAGGG
This sequence comes from Chloroceryle amazona, assembly GCA_027560015.1. Lineage (NCBI taxonomy): Eukaryota > Metazoa > Chordata > Aves > Coraciiformes > Cerylidae > Chloroceryle > Chloroceryle amazona. The sequence goes on along the minus strand of JANHFX010020692.1, from coordinate 76,633 downwards.
ACAGGAGTGTGTCAGATAAAATATGTGCAACATACATTCTCTTACATTTGTGACATAGTGTTTTGTTCTGGGCATTTTATGGTATGTTCCAGAGCCTGTTGGAGTGGAAAGTGATGCCCCTTGTAACTAACTCCCATGTCTTTGTGTTAAATCACCCTTCCTTTCCCAGGTCTCCAAGCAACAGTATCTTAAAGATGAAATATTCATTCTGAAACCTAATTTAATTTCAGAGTTGCCTGAGCTGCAGAGCTTATCAGTTCATGGAATCCACAAAATTCGATGAATTAACAACTCTTTTCCATAGATGGAAGGTTATTTTTAATTTTTTTACAGGATCTTGTTAAAATGCATTTTCTGATTTTTAACCTTGGTTTGGCTGGCTGTGATTTACTCATTTGTGACACAGGGGACAAGAAGAAAAACTAGAAGCAGTAGTCTTCCCATCAGTAAATGTAAGGCATTGTTGCTTTGTAATAGCTATTAGCAACCTTGAACAGTGCAGAGCTGTAAATAAATGAAGGTTAAAAGTATTTCATAGCTGATTTCTATTTCCTGTGTTACAGTTCAGATTAAAAATAAATAAATAAATAGATATTTTTGACCACAACCTTGATGTTATCTAACAAACCACTAGTGGCATATTTTCACCAGTTAAGTTAGTAACAAATGAATGTGGGCAGAACAAGAGGAAGTGGCCTTAAGTTGTGCCAGGGGAGGTTTAGGGTGGATATTGGGAAAAATTTCTTCTCTGAAAGGTTTGTCAAGCACTGAGCAGGTGGCCCATGGAAGTGGTGGCGTCACCATCTCTGGAGGAATTTAAAAGGTGTGTAGATCTGGAACTTAAGGACGTGGTTTAGTGGTGACCTGGCAGTACTGGGTTAATGGTTGGACTTGATGATCTTAAGCCTTTTCCAATGGAAATGATTCTGTGATAAAACATTATGGAAATAATGAATGAGTGCGAATGGTCAGAAAGGCTGAGCTTTGTAAATGCTACTGTAAAATGAGCTAAGGTGAGCTCAGCAAGAGCATCTGAGGATACTTCTTTTATTCCTGTGATCTTTCAAAGACAGGCAGATGGATGCGTGTGCTTCTGATGTTTACACAATTTCTAAAATTAGATACTTCTGACAATTCTCATTAATGTGTAGACACTATTGTCTCCTTTTCCTATTCTTATAATAAGTAGTAATGGTTGGCGGTTGGAATACTTGAATACATTTTGGAGGTTCCTATCTGAAGCTGTGATTAATCGGTAGCACATGTCACAAATATTAAGCATTTATCCACTCTTAAAGCCTGCCATTGTTCATTGTAACCTTTGGGTCTTCTGAAAACTCCCCTGGAGTCACTGTGAGTGTGGAATAGGGCTTCCTCTCCTTGCATGTCTGCTGCTGAGAGGTCTCATGAGGGAGATCCAGTAAAGTCTGTTATGGGTAGACTCCTTGAGAAAATCTGGAAATGAGATTGTGGACAACATGAAATGAGTAGTGTAATCTTTCTGCTGCCTACAGTATGGCTTCCACTGAGGCTATTTGCATTTATAGTAACCATGTGGATAGAAATATTTTCTCCAAGGAAAGAACACCCTGGAGAGTTGCATTATTGTATCATAGGTATATTACAGTGCAGGTGTATGCAGACAGGACTTGTGCATCACTGACTTCAACCCAGATATAAGTAACAGCTGCTGTTGCATGTGATATGATAAAGATCAAAATTAATTACTAAAAGCTGAATCTTGTACCTGATGAAAAAGATTTGCATAGCTGCAATTGGGCACACATGTGTTTCAAGGAACTTGAATGATTACTTAATTTCTATCCTTCTGGATCAAAAAAAAAAAGTGGGGTGGTTGTTGTTGGGTTTTGTGTTTGGTTTTTGTTCTGTTTTTTTTTTCTGGGAATGGCTTTGGGAGTTCTTAGAATGAATTTGCACTTCAGGGTAAATTTTCAGTGTTTACTGTGGTTTGTAAATGTCAATAATAGAGGCATGTTTTTCAGTAGGAGAAATTACAAGCCTTAATTCAAGCATGCATCATGATTACTAGCTATGCTTCTTTTGCAAAAAACTAGGCAGAACAAACTGGCATGTGAAAGAAAGGAGTAAGCAGAAAGTGCTGCAAAAATATTTATTTTCTACATGGTTTATATAAAACTCCTACAGTGTCTACATTTTTGTTCTATTTATAATATAAAGATGGCTTGGTTGCTTATGCATTTTTTTAAAATAACAGAAAACAAATACATTTTCCAAGACTGGTGATTTACAACTAAATCAACCTATATATGAATCATATAGGAAAATAATAACCTATTTTTGCAAGCTAAACTATTTCTCTTGACTCACACGCTCAAGAAAAGAGAGAAAACGGATGAGTGTTGCAATGCTCTGTGAAGGGTAGTAATCGGGACTGCTGCCTGGAAAAATAGAGCACGTTGGCACTCTTTGCAAGGCAGGTCCAAATTATCGCCCCTTTGTGGTTTAGAATTGTGGTTAGTTCTAATATTTCTTGCTGTAAAAGAGACTTCTGGATCACAAAATCACTGAACTGCTGGATAGTTTATATTTCAGAAGATAAGCTGGCCACTGGGTGTTTCCCCTTCTTTTAGATATGTTTAGTGGGAGAAAATGATTTGGAATGAGGGTGGTTTCTCTTTGCGCACTCCCGCTGATCAGCCGTGTGTTCCAGTTCAGTGCGGAGAGCATAATCTGAGATTTCTCCTCACTGCTGCAGGCGGGTCTTGTAGCCAAGAGCCAGCGCCAGACGCAGCCCAATCTAGATCGTGATAATAGGTAGTGAAGAATCTGAGAGAACTTTGATGATGCACACTCTGCTTTTTGACAAAAAACCAGAGCACAGTGAAAGTATATGGCCTGCGGAGTAAGTTTTTGCTGCTATTTAGGCCTTGAATAAAGCAGCAATCTAAGAACATCACAGAGAAACCAAAAGTAATTAGAATTATAGCCACACACCTTCTTACTAGCTCACCTTCAACTTATCAGTGTGTTTGCTGATCATATGCAAACAGACCGTTGCTAGGAAGGAAAAATATTTGGAAACATTTTCTCATTCACATTAATAATGAAAAGTAACATTTGATTCCCTGGGCACTTTTTCAGCTCGAGCTCCTGAAACTGAACCTAATTACCACTGTTGCATTACAAAGTGGAGCGTTTTCTGCTTAAGGACAGAGCACACGTTATTGAGAGCCTCTACTTTTAATTTTATTTTTTTAAAAAAAGATTTTCTGCCCATTAAGTCTAGTTTATTCAACATGCCACTCCTTGTTCTAAAGTAGCAGACAAAAACAAACAACCCCAACACCTTGTCTTTCAGCTTCCATTCTTGATTGATTTATTTTTTTGTCTGAAGAGAAAATGAAACATTTTAATTTGACTTCACTGTTAGTTACCAACCTGAGATTTCAGTGAAATGTCCTTTGTTGAAGATTTAGAAAAACATTCAGTGTGCAGCAAATATTGATATGACTCTTAATGACAATTTAGCTGATTAATATCCTTTCATGCTGCTTTGCAGCATGAAACACAGCATTTTAATGAATGTTAACAACAAAGAGTGTACCAGGTGTGTTACTAAGAAACAATCTCTAGTGTGATTTAATTAATCAAAGCATTGCAGGGAGCAATTATGATCAACCTTGTGTAAGTGGCAGTGGTACATGATCCTTGATTTAAAATTGGTTTTAAAGAAAGACATCATGGCTTAATAACTGTGCTTTACCAGTCACAGAACAAACCTTTTGTTTGATCAGGTGTTTGTTTTTTGGTATTTGTTTGGGTTGATTTTTATTTTTACTTATTATAAATGGAGGGGGAAAAAGAAAACACTAGTGATTTTGCGTGTTGATAACTGGATGGATTAAAAATCACTATCTATTGAATGTTACTGAATTACCTTTCTTTCAGTGCTTTTCACCACACACATTTCCTTGAATCTGTTGACTTCATTTTTTAATAACTGAGAGACTAAAGCTGCTCCTGCTGAGGAGGGGATGTTCCTGACCAGTTAGGTATCCTGTGATACCAAATTCAAACAGCCTGAGTCATTCTCTGCCATGGTAGCAGAGCTGCTTCATGGGAGTATTTTGGTAGAGAGGAAGAGGGTTCAGCTTGTAAACATGTGATGTAGAAGCAGCAAGGAAATGTTTCCAGAATGAGCACCTGCCCATTCCCTTGAAAGCCAACTGAAAATCATAGTAGTCCACAGTGTTTAGCTGGAAACCTGAGAATTTTTCATTAAACTTATGATTGGAACACAAACACATTTGGAGAATTAGCAATCTTTCCCCTCTGTTTGTTGGAGGAAAAATTATTGTGACTGATTTACCCTTTCAATAGAAACTGGAGAGGTTTATCCTCTGCCCTCTTGTTCTCTTAAAGATATTACAGGTTAAACATAGTTGCCACAGTGTTGCTAATTCCTCTGCTATAAATAGCTTTCTTTAAACAATGAAATAGCAAAAACACTGTGTTTGTTTGGATTTTAAGAATGAAGCATCGATGAGTAGATTTTGCCATGTCCAAATGCCAGATTCAAGAGAACCTTGTTGTGCTTTGACAAGGACACTTAACACTACTGATACAAGCTCCTTCTCGGAAATTAATGTAGTGAAATGTAGCTTAGGTTTGTTCCTTCTCGCAGAAGATGTGAGACAGAAGCAAGGTCACTAGCTGTTACACAGATGCACAGTTATTTCCCTCCTAAAATTCTCTGTTGGGCATTTGTGGATGAATTTCATTGCCTCTATAAGCTGGAGACAAAAGGAGGTCAAAGGAAACTTCAGACATTAGCCCTGCAAGGTAAGCGTGTGCAAAAACCTCAGAGAATTAAAAACATATCGCTGGACTAAACACTAATGGATGGAGAAAACTTTAAGATGAAAAATTCTCTTACTGTTCAGTGACTAGATTTCTGTCCAGGGCACTTTTTAGAGCTTGTGAAATTAACACTTCTGTGTCAAAAAAACCCAGACAATTGAATACACAAATTCTGGTACAAGTCCTGCTGATGTTATAGGGGGTGAAATAAGGACTGAAACTTTCATTCTTAAATCTCTGCAGAAAATTACTATACAAAAAAGGTACATGAAAAAAACTTCCTGTTCATATCGGGGCTGTGTCCAATGACTTGAGACACTGTCTGCAACCAAGTGTATGCACAGTCAATAATGCATGTACATTTTCGAACACAGTCTTAAAAGTTAACTGTAATCTTTCTTTAAATGGAGACCCCTCCTGGGTCTTCAAATGTCCCTACTCAGCAGAGCTGAAACTCTTTACCTGAACTACTTAACGCTCTTTTTCTGAAAGCAGTGGGCTAAGGATATACAGCAAATATTTTTTAAAATTACTCTTGGTCCTTATTCCACTTCCATTTAAGGTGCATGGACAGCTTTGTACAATAGACCCCGATATCTTTCTGGAATAAGGAGGAAGATTTTCAGTTTCCAAGCAAAACCTGTAAAGAGTAGTTGAGTTCAAGGTCATGCTCTTCTGCTAGGCCAGGAGCAGTTAAGAATCTTTTTGGGTTTTTTACCTTGATGGTTTTGTTCTGTTTGACCAACGCATATGAAGATCTGGTTGTGTGAGCAGGAGAATGTAAGGTTTGGGCAACAGAGCAGAGAACCAGCTTCACCAGAACAGAACAAAGCACCAGGTGGTGTAGTGTGGCAGTGGGGCTCCAACACCATGTTGGATGCACCAGGGAAGTAGGAAAGGATCTTGTCATGCTCAACTTGGAAAAGGTTAAGACATAGGTAGAAATAGATGGCAGGGATAAAAAAACAGTGATTTGCAGAGGTTCAACTCTGGAGAATACGGGTATACATGAAACACACCCCCATGCTCTAGGTTAATGTAATGAAGTTATCTTTGGGTTTATATTTGTATGCATTTTCATAAAAGGACTTATTTTCTTCAAATTGACTGATAAAGTAAGTTTTTTTTTTTTTCTTGTCAAAGGAGTTTCTTTAGTTGTAAGGCTGCACTTATCACAAACATTTCATTAGTTATTTATGTTATGTAGCTGCCTACATTCTGTTTTAGAGAGCCATAGCATTTAAAGGATTTGCATAGAACTGTTAACATGTCCAGAACATAGAGTCAAACTTTGGTTTATGCATTGCCTTTGAACCTGCTGTCTCTTTATATACTACGAGTGCTAAGGAAGAATAACAGCAGAGAATGTTCTGGGTTATATTTTATATGGCTCTATCCATAGCTTTCCTAAAAGAGACAGAGCTTGAAGTTTAGCCTGAACGTCAACCTATTATGCCCTTTTATTTTAACACATAAATCTTGTGGGGTTTAAGATCAATCACACAGAGGCCTAGAGGAACTGAGTAGCAATAAAATATCTCCCTTGGCTGTTAGGTTTCCTGTTAAGACAGGCCTTTAACTATGCATGATGCATATCAGACCACTGTAATACCTCTGAATTAAGTAGAACTTCATCAAATGTTGAAATTTAATATTTAAATGCAAGCTTAAGTCCTTTCTTTTCTAGCAGTGTCCTTAAGGAACTTCTGAAATGTTGGATGAGATTCACTTGACTCCAAGAGCTGGAACTTTAAAACAAACAGATCAAAGAACTTGTGAATATGGTAAAAATCCTCTAAGATCCTCAAGGAGGAGAAAAAACTCAAAGCCTGCTTCATTTCTCCTCCCATCTTTGCAGTTTGCAGTCTTTAGGGAGGAGAGTTTGTACTGATTTCTATAGATGTTCTTTAAATCTACTGCTGTCAGAGGCAGCAGTTACTGCTTCTGGTTTTTCTCTGTTGCTTTTGCTTTCTCTTTACGTGGTTTCTTTTGCTAAACTGGAAGCCCATATGGGATAAAAATAACACTGTCAGCAAAATATGTCAGCCTAAACTCTCATTTTTCCTACCCTAAGGAAAAAGAAGGTAAGTCCACAGAGCAGAGGAGATGCTCAAGAACATTCCCTCCTAAAAGGCATGTCTAGAAGTCTGTATTCTTGGATTCTGTAACAGAGGGATTAGGTATCCTTGGGAAAAAGGTAAATCTGAAAGGTGGACATAAACCACGTTGTGCTTCGCAGAAGAAATAATTCTTCATTTTTTTTTTTCATTGTTTTACAATGTTGCTGGTATTTTGATGACCTGTGAATGTGAAACAGGTGGTTTAGACCCTTGTTTCTCTTTCCCATTACAAAGCTGTCTGCTCGGAGCCCTGAACTGTCAGATAAGTCTATTGAAAAACGAAACAAAAAAGCAAAGAACAAAATAAAACAAAAAAAACCTCCACCCCACTTTAATATTAAAATTCTCAGTAAATTCTTTACTTTGGTGTTTTGGAACTATGAAATTGCCTATAGGCTTGATGATTATAGACAACACACACTGCAACTTCTCCAAGATCACACTACTGCCAAACTGTGACTCATTCCCTAGTCCCACAGTCCTGCAGGGAACTAAGCCATGCCAGACCTTTTCACAGCTTATCTCAGTCTCTGTGCTAGATCAGCTGTGCTGCCTGACAAGCTCTATCATTATCAAATCTAGGAATTCATGAGTCATGACTGAAAAGTTGCTAAATTAACTTCCAAAGCACAAGAGCCTGTATGTATGTATGCACATACATACACACACCCTCACATGGACAAATTATACAATGCATAATTCCATGTATAAGGTTTACTGTTATTTCTTTTCACTTGATGTCTTATTTCAGCCTTTCATGTTTACATTTCACAGTGTTTTCATGTTTGAAAGTTAAAAGCCTTTGTTTTATTTTAAATGAAAAAACCCTACTCATTTTATCACTCAGGAGCTCTGGAAACTAGTTTTTAAAGAAAAAGGGGAAAAAACTAAACAAGTGAGCAATGTTGTTTTGGTGAATTAGAGTCAAGGTTGAAATACAAATGTGTTTTCTGTGTCTGTCAGAAGCAGTTTTTCTCCTCCTCCAGTCTATGCATGACTAGCCTACTTGGAACAGTAGACACTGCCTAAGTATTCATATGAAGGTATGTAAGGCTATACCTTTCCCTTTTATAAAATCCTAATTTTTTGTGCTCTACTTATAAGGTAGAAACATACATATGCATACAACCTGGGGTTGGAATGGGCTATAATGCAGCAGTATGGCAGACTGGCATTTAAAGTGTATAAAGGCTTATTTCTGATTTAGACTGCAGGAGCATAGATTATAGATTAAGGCTTCCAAATTGTCAGTGCTTTTTGAGTTTCCACATCGTAGTGAATACATAATGCATGACGAGCATATTATGTTGTTCTTATCCAGTCTTTTCCACCATCCCTCTGTTTTGTGCTTTGACAACATATGTGGTAGATTGTGCTATGCAAACTTGTGAGACTGCAGGTGTCTGCTGTTGCTCTTCAGGCATTGCAAAGTAGTTCTGTCACCCTTTTCTCTTGTTTTATCTATGGGACCTGATTTAGTTGTACGTGAATTTAAAATAAAATAGTCAGAAGTGTAAAACAGAGCAAGTGGAAACTGCAGATTTGGGTTTTTTAATTGATTCAGATAGCTGGTTTTTGCAGGAAAATATTTTGCATCTGAGAAGGGTAAATCAAACTCAGTCATGAGACACTTTTGCCCAGTGGAGGGTGCTCTCCTGATACCAACTATGCCTTAGCTAAGAGTCTGTGGATTTATTCATGGTGCTGTGTAACCAGAGAGACTGCCACTGATCCCCTTTTCCACTGGGAGAAATAGTAATGAGTTTAAACTGGAGCTCGGAAGATTTATACTAGACATTGGGAAAATCTTTCTAATAGCAAAAATGGGCAAGTACGTAGATTGTCCAGAGAAATTATGGAATACCTATCAGTGAAGATTTTTAAGTCAGTTCTAGTGCCTGACACTGCAGGAACCTATCACTAAATGACAGAGTTAAGTCAGTGCATCACACCTCATTTTTGAAGCTCTACTGCTGGATAAAATAGCTGTATGTTAACATGGGGCCCAGTAAAAGTATAGGAAAAGGAACATTTCCATAGCCCTACATCAGGGTTACCCCTGTCTTTCAGGAAATGGTAGTTACCTCAGCTGGGGCGCTGCAGTTCACTACATCTTTAAACCCAACCTCTTCAGAAACCTAGGACTGTTCTTTGCTCATGTCACGAGCTACTTTCTCTTCCCCCCTGTAAGCACAGTGGTGTGTTTTGTTGTTGTTTTGGTTTGGTTTTTTTTACCTGTTTCTTTAAAAGGAGGAACAGGATTTCTTCCTGTGTATAAATACACACTTTATCATGACTATATGCAGGACTGTACTACTTCTCTTGTGAGATATAGGCACATGTTTCTCCTCTGCTGAAGTCAGAACTCTTGTTCACCTCAGTGAGAAGTGGCTCAAGTGTAGACTATGTAAAGATTTTGGATTAGATGCTTGGAAAGTAAAACAGAACTGGAGAGGTTTCCGTCCCATAAAAACACAGGATTTCTGTACAAGGTGCAGGGCTAGGCCCCTCTGGAAATTTGGGTCAGGTCAAAACTCCCAAGGAGAGATTAAATGCTCTCAGACCACTCAAGTCAATACAGCTCTCATTTAGGGATCTGCTTCTGTGTTACACCAGCCCAGTTTGCAAGAGACAAGGAGCACAGGATTGCTTTTGGTTTCCTTTTACAAAAGAAGAGTAGATGAAGAACATGCCGAGCAAGAGATATGTACAACGATCTGGAAAAAATTCAGGTATTCAAAAAAATCAGAAGTTAATGTATCTCTTATCCTATCTAAGTGATTATGATTACTTACTCTAGCCAAGTGCCACTTACAGTAGTTGCAATATGTACTTTTTTCAAGATGTGATAAATATAAGAAAATATTCTACTTGTTCAAAAACTTTATATTGGGAAGACGTTATCAATGCCCATTCCTTTTTCTAGTTGTGAAAGAGGTCAGTGCTACATCAGCAGTACGCTAGCATTTTGCTCACCATGATGATCAAAGGCTCTAACATTCTATACAAAGCAGAATGTACTAAGTAAAAGCAAGTAGGATGAACTTTTGTCGTCTTTTCTCTTGTGTGGCTTGTTGCAGAGGATCAAGTCTTTTAAGTAGGGAAGTTTGTTTGCTGGTATGTTGTACGAGTTACTTTCACCACACATTCCTAAATAATCTCTGAAAAAGAGGGGTTGGAAAATCAATACTAGTCAGAGGACTAAGAAATTCTATTTAAAGCAATAGCCATTCAGAATTTTCACTCAGGTTGAGCATATTTCAGAAAACATGGTGCCAAACAGCCCGAGGGCAAAAATCAGCGTGGTGCTGTTGAAATAACTTCAATGCACGTGTGCCTTACTGACCCCTATTGAACCATCTGAAAATGGGACTACTAAAACTGACTCTGCATCTTGTCTTCAAACCTCTGGGACAGCTGTCATTTGCTTTCTAAAAGGCTAGGCCTTGTTTCAGATATCGAAGTGAAGTTCACAGGCTCTTGAAAGCTTAAGGCAGAGTCAGGAACAGGATTCAGATATCATTTTGGTCATGTTATAAAAAGAGGGAGTGTGCTTCATCAGGGCATCGTGTAAAGTGGGAGAGTGGCCAAAGGCTGGAATTTGGTTGTATGGGCAAGAAAAAGTGCGATTTTTTTTTTTTTTTTTTTTTTTTTGAGCTGCTGCTTGATGTACATGGGTATTGGGCCTTCCCTTGCATTAACCTGCTGTCTTTTCACTTGAATTCATCGTGAAAATCAGAGCCTGCATAAAAGGTGTTGCTTACATAATTAATGCATTTGTCCTTATGCTTTAAAGGTGAATGCGTTAAGTTCAATCCTTCTGTACTGGCCCTCTTTTCAGATGCATGTAGCCCCTGAGTGGTTCTACATGAATGTGCTGAAGTACTGTACATATAACTTTTTTACTCCATAGAAAAGCTGAAGTATTGCAGATGCTTAGAATACAGCTGTGTGCACTGTGGTATGTTTCTCTGGGGTTCTGAAGTCTTATCTATCTGATAATAAGCATATGAAATTTAATAAAGTCTAATTAACATTGTGCAATAAAATGTTTGGTAAATGTTTATATATCTCTCACTGATGAACAGGACTTTTTATGCCATCATGTCTGAACAGTTAGCTGTATGTGTGCTAAATGTTGCTTTTAATTAAACAATAAAGAATGTAACAATCTTTATTGTATTGTTGTAAATTTTGATGTTGTACAACAATTTGATTCCTTAAAAATTAATTGCCTAGGAGTGTGTTTAAGTAATATTGATTATGCTGGTGCCTCATGTTGATCTGTGATACTTAACCCAGCATTTAAAATATCTTTTTTCCATTATACATTTGTGATGCAAGAATAAAAGCAAAGTACAAAACAAATAGGCACTTGAATTCTAATAGCAATAAGCAATAAATGTCAGGCATCTGGAAATTATGGTTGCAATTTCATCAGAGTACACTTTGTTCTTCTATTATGCCTGCACGAATTTTGCTACAGGCAAAATCTATTACAGATAACAGTTAAGAACTTTTCTAATCTACACAGATAGTCATGGAAAAGTACTAGAAAACAAAATGTTGGAAAATGCAATATTGCCAAGTAAAACTGACATGTGTAGAAAATAATGTGATCATATTTAGAACTGCAAACATAATTTCTTTAAGATCATGTTGAAACAAATTTCTGAGGTGTTTGGTCCTGCTGAAGGGCATATAACTAATAATATGCACTGTATCAATAAATGTGTTTGGGTACTGTATATAGATAGATACTTATCTCTCTTCTATGGACTTTTTATTTTGCTTGTTTAATGATTGCTACCTGAAATAGCAGTTACCCAGCTGGAGTATGCATTAGAAGCCAGTACTTTTCCATTGCCCATCATTATATTTGCGTAGTGGCTATTTCTGCTCCAGGTCATCTCTATTGCCCTATGAAGGCAATATCTATTGCCTCTGAAAGTATTCATTTCATACTTTTTATCATGCATTATGATACTTTACAACTCTTTAATTGACTCTGAAGATCTATGGCCTGTTGATACAATTTGCTTAGGGACATGGTTTAGTGATGAGCTTGCAATGTTGGGTCAAAGGTTGGACTAGATGATCGTGAAGGTCTCTTCCAAACAAAGACATTCTGTGATTCTGTAATTATAATTCTGTCAAACCCTAAAAGTCGATTGTTTTTATTTTACATAGTTTTTGGTACCAAAATGCCATGTTTTAGACAGCTTAAATTCATCATAGGTTTACTCTAGAATAATACAAAGATTAGACATCAGTAAGGATGATACTGCTGTTAGAGAGATGCTCAATATTTTGTACTTTTGCTGCGGGATATAACACAGAATTGAACAAATAACTTGATTTGTGCTCTTTAAACAATCTCTTACCAAATTGAAAGTGAGTGTGTTGGCTTGTGTTCAACTTTTTAGTAAGAAAGTCTAAATTTTTCTTTCTAGGACCAATGTTTAAACTGAACTTTTTTCTATACTTGCCAAGGAAGATCTCTTCTGCAATAATAAAACATACAACTATATCACTTGCATCTGCACTTTGCTTTCTTTGCTAACTAGGTGTTCATTTCAATAAGCACTGAAGTTGGATAAGCATAAAAATTGTTTCATGTTCATGCATGTGGCATGATAATGGAAGTGTTAAGATTTGTACAGTGCTTGCAGTTGTTTTTTTCTGAATAGGTATCTTGTTACAATGTCATGAAATACGATTTAAATAAATTTATCATAATAAATTATATCCCGCTTCAGAAATGTAGCTTCTGTCCTGATGAGTCAAATAGTCTTAAGGGAATGTCTGTTACCGAAAATGTTTGGAGGAAGTAAGGATAGAAGTTTTTTGAGGAATACATTTAGAACAAGAATTCTTTTCACCTTTTGATGTAGTATTCAACATCAGTGAAACAGGAGAACTGTGAATCTCTCAAACTATTTTTAATCCTTTTATTTAGACAAATCAGAACTTTAAAGGACTAGATGCAAGGTTACCGCTTCAGTAGGAGAAGGAAAATGTTTATTTCACAGTGAAGATTAAGATACCTTTTTTCCCTATGTGATATAGGGTCTGGACATCCTTTGGGTTTTTGGTGAAACACAAAAAGGAGTTTCTGATCAATATGAAATTGTTCACGATTTTTAAAAGAATCTGTTTCCACTTTTGTGTGTTGGGAAAATATAACACTTTCTCCATATAACTTTTTTTTTGGTGGGGGGAAGATTGGTTCATTTTGTTTCCTTTTTATAAATGAGTAGAACATCATCTATATATTTATTTTTTTGTCTTTGATAGATATGTGGTTACTTAAGTGCTTGAGGAGCAAACACAGGCTTGAGCTATTTTTATTTAGAAATGTTTTCTTTAAACAGAGAGAATTTGGCTTTGGGGTAACGAATCAGTCAAAAAAGCTGCAGGTGGGATGGTTGGTTGGGGAGAAATGTAAATTCTTCTGTTCATTCCAGCAAACATATGTAGATTTATGGAGTCATGAAGAACACTCCATACCATTTGTCTATGTAACATGGCTAAAGAAGAGGCTATCTTCTCCTTCAAACAGAAGGATTATATACAAAAGTTAATGGATATGTCTATAAAATTCAGGAATTAAGCTGCCCATGGCAAACTAAGAATCTTTTCATTTTTCTCCCTTCTTCCTTGCTCCACTCTTGGTCATGAACACTTCAGTACCATGGCCATGTGATTATGCTGGCAGTGGTGTTTACAAAGGTTTCAACAGCTCATATCTGTCCTCCCAAATGATGAGCGCTAAACAGAAACTAAACAGTCCTGAAGGTGAAAATGAACCTTTATATTAAGTGTAATCTCTTACTATTCTAGAGGGGTCTTCTCATGGGTGTTCTTGTTCTGAAATGTAAGATCAATCCAACTGAAGAAATATAAAAACACTTTCATATTAAATATATCAGAATGAACAAAGCATATTATTATCTTTGATGCCACTAGGGTTGCACACCACAGGGCTAGATTTTGTTGTGATTGTGCATACCTATGAATGCCTATGAAATTTGCAAAGAAAAGAGGACATAGTCTGACTTAAATGGGACTACATGTGCAAGGAGGGTTCATATTTCAGTTCTTGAGCTGAGATCACAATCAGACTGTAGTCTGGCATTATTTTTACAAGAAGATAAAGCATGCAACCATAGGAACAATCAGAATGCTTTTTAAAGATGTGTGCTGTACTAAGCGCTAAGTTAAAATTCTGTTTTCAGCTGGTTATACATAGTAACTTTTATATTCAGATCAAATACTTATGTGAATAGAATTTATTGTGAATGGCATACAAAGATCATCTCCCTATATACTTAGTGGAATGTCATTTTGAATGAAAATGGTTTATCTGAATAAATTTGCTCATAATTTTGCTGATTATGGGCAGAAGTCTTGTATTTTCATGTGAATTTTCAATACTGTAAGTCTTCTATCTCTGTTCAAGTTTTATATTTGGATAATTTGAAAATTCTAGTTAGTATATTAAAATGTACAAAACATCTAAAAAGACATTTTTCATCAACCTGAGATTTTTAATTCAATTCCCTGGTATACATCAAGAGCATTTCAAAAATTTGCAATTTATTAATTTTAAAGCCCTTTAGTTCTAATAGTGTTCAGCATAGCCTTGATTCAGGATACAGAATTCCTTCCAGATCTATTTCTTCTAGCATTACCACTCACTGGCCCTGTTTTGAACCTAATGACCCTTATCAGTGTCCTGCAGATGCCTTTAGATTCTGCTAGTTCCTTGGTTCTTCTGCAGTTTTCTCTTTATCTGAGTTTAAGGAGATTGCAAATATTTCTCTTGTCTCTCTCACAAAATTCCTGCCAGCCCAGGATCTTGCAAAATACGAGGATTATCCAAGAACCCATGACGTTCTCCTTGTGGCTTCTTACTGTTTTTCTTTATAAAAAAAAAGTCCTCTGATGTCTCCTGAGGTTCAGGTGTCTATACACCTATAGATAATTTTGTCATTGATTTGTGCCACGCTGCTTCTGGTTTCCATTGATTCATTCTTCTCCATTACAAATGTAAACATGTTATCTTCCTGAAGGTATTCTTTGAATCTGTTTCTTCAAAGTTCTTTGCTATGTCTTTATTCTTACCCATATATGTCCTGACTCCTCAATTTTGCCCCAAATAGCAAGCTTTTATCTGCTGCTCCTACATAATATATTTTTTCATGCCTTTTCTACCCTCCCTAAAATGATTCACGAGGCCACTGCTATGTGCTGCTTAAGATCTTGCGAACAAATTGTTTGAAGAATTAAGGTTCTTCTATTGGTATGCTTATGTTTTATGATACTGTTAAAAGATGGATCTAAAGTAAGTTGTGCCTACTTGAATTACCTTCACCTTCGCTTTCTGCCCTTCATTCATTGGTTATTTTCTGTTGTTCCAGAGAAAACAGGTTCTGCAACCAGGACCAATTTATTGAATAGTCTCCCTAGAAGACTCTGAACAAGAATTAGTTCCAAAAAAAAGTCATCCTTTCTTGTTGCTAATGTAAGTTTCACACTCCATATAATGAAAATCAAGGCACTTCCACATCCTAATTTAGTTTAGGACAGTACCAATTTTGGGCACTTATGACAGTCAGATTATTTTTGCTCTCTCCAAAATCCTACTTAAACTTTTCAGAAACTATTAGATTTTTGTTGTGTAGCGACACTGGTTTGTTTAGAAATGTCTGCAGTCAGTCAGTAGACTGCAGAACACTACAGTTTTAGATGGGGAACTTGCCAAGTGATACTTTTTTGTATGGATTCCAGACTCTCTGCAGTGGAAGCCGTGACCTACTTAACACAAATGAGATTGCTTAATGGCTACTGATTGGTTGTCAGAGTGTTTTCTTTAAATATACATATCCATCATTAGTTGCTTTGTAATAATAAATGTCTCATGTGTTATCCCATTTGTCTGTTTATATCACAAAGTAATGTGTCATATTATAAAATGCAAATGTGTTCGTTGAGATAAGTTTGCTTTATCCTGATGTTGAGTAGTGTAGCTACATTACATGACATACAAGGTGTCAACTAATTAGGTATTAACAGATCTCTTATGTAATTGCACTTCAGAAATAATTTCTTTGAAGTGAATAGTGCTCTAAAGTACTAGGCAAGAGCTACCAGAAAAATGCCAGAGCACAAGAAATCATGCAGAGATATTCTGTGCAAGGGATTTGTGTTCAGAGATGTGATAAAATGATGAAGGCATTGCACAGATAACATGAAGGATAGCTAATATGTTGTTATATGATTCTATATTTTTGTTATTTTTATTCTGTTTCTGGTTACGTGCCTTGTTTGTCAAATGTAATGACAGAGTTTTGCTTTAGTAGAAAAGAAAGCTATTTCTAATGCTGTTAGACTCTGAGTGAACATGATCTGAAACTTCTGCATTTTTTTCCCCAACCTAATCATTATGAAACAGATGGCTATTAATTTCTAATATTCATAATAGGTTTTGTGTATTATATATTTAAAAATGGAGTTAAGAACAACTACCTGATAGTTTCATAAAAGTCACTTATGAAATTATGTAACAACCTTATTTTGGTTGTGCACTGTTAAAGAAAATGGGAAAAAGAAGAACCAAATTATGAAGCAATTATATTTGAAACAAATTCTTTAAAGATGTTATTTTTTTTTCAAAAGGACTCATTAGTTTCTTAACGGAGTAAATTTAGTCTGCTTTAAATTCATCAGGAGTAAAGCAAGGTCAGGTTTAAGATTTCTTGATGGCATGATGTTAGGTAGGTGATGTCCATGAATACTGGATAGATCATCTGCAAGTTCAGAATTATGGTTTATTTCTAGCAAGTATCAAATCCTTGGCTAGATTTCAAAAAGTGTTTCCACTCTCATAGAATGTGGTCTTTCAGTTTAAAAACCTGGCCTTCTTCAGGAACCTCACTAACATAAGAGGTCTGGACACATCCCCCTCACAGCTCTCGCTTGCCTTCTCATCATGATCAATCAGTTTTTATACACCACACTTCAAAATCTGCAGTCAGGATATTCTTGCTATTCTGTGAGTGCACTAATTGTCTCCCTAAACTGTGAATTTATGGAAAGGGGAAATAAAATAGTTTTCTTGTGTGGACTGTGCTTTTTCATGGCCAGATAATCACTTGTATTTTCTCTGAATCGTGCAGATGTGGTCGCTGGGGTAGAGGTGGAAACAAAATAAGGTCTGGTTTACCCCTGTTACAAATAGACTCTTCTAAACCCACACGGGCTTGAACCCAACTGGCTAATCACTTTTGTCTACA
>JANHFX010020692.1:0-59273 GCA_027560015.1 Chloroceryle amazona | reverse complement strand
GGTTTACCCCTGTTACAAATAGACTCTTCTAAACCCACACGGGCTTGAACCCAACTGGCTAATCACTTTTGTCTACACTTCACTTCATGGAATGTTTGCGTTTTTAGTGTGAATTAATTCCCAAATTCATTGCACTGAAAAGTCCTCCGTCTGAAAGCTAGCAAATACCAATTATGAAGATATGCTTCCCTAGCCAATTAAAATGTGCAGGTGCAATAACTTTGCTATCAACACCTTTGGTGTTTATCTAGAAACTTTTATGTTGAGAAATGTTTTGAAATAGCATTGGGAAATGAGCCCATTAGAAAAATATTCTTACTACTTGATGCTAAAAAGGTAACAGAAGTACTGGATTCAGTACTGACTGGTGTTGATTTGAACTAACCCCCACTATTTCAGTGACCAGGGAGAGTGTCACCCTGGATGAAGAGGAAATAGGAGGGAAAAAATAATATTAACCTCTCTTTAATTAACTATAAGGACTTGTATTACCAAAGAGGACTATCCTCACAGATAATTAGATTTATGTAGTTATTGTGTAGGGAGCAATTTTGCTTCTATAGCCCGGCTATCGTTTTCACAGAGCAATAGTTCTTTACCCTGAAGCCAGCGGGAATACAATGAAGCACTGTAATGACAGTGACAATAAAGCAGGCAGCTGTATTCAGAAAATGGAACATAATAAACTGTGCAAAGTATCTGGAGTGAAATATGTAGTGCTCCCCAGATTCTGATAAACCTTTTCCTGGGAACACACAGGGCTTGCCTATTAAAAAGAGTAAAGGTAAACCCAGAACCAAGAGGGCTCCAGGAACCTGTATTAGCTAAGCTGACAGTATGTGTTATTACTGATAACAGCTGTTTAGGGTTAGGTTTCAGTTTGCTGCAGTCACGGTACATAACACTAGAGAAGTGCTGCACAGTTTTTTTCCTGTTTCCAGCAGGAGCTCTGAGAGCTTTGTCATCTCTTCTCCTTACCTTGTTCATTACTTTCCCTTATTCAGGCTTCAACAAGATCTTTGAAGCTTGTCTTACAGGTGCAGTGTCTCCAAAATAAGCCATGATTCATCCTTGCACAAAGCTGTAAGATAAGGTATGGTATCCTTAAAGGAGGTCTTAGATTATTCTTCAAACAATGGAAACACAAAAGCATAATCTCTTGAAAGTAGTTTATAAATTGATATTTTGTGTGTTGTTCTTCTCAGGGGTTTTGTTTGTTTGCTTTTGTTTTTCTTTTTTTCCCTTGATAAAACTCCCGGTTACCCATTCATACAAAGCACCTCTAAACAGAGTGATGGACAGAGATCTGAACAGGCTGAGTTTGATGCAAATGTATTGGGAACAATTTGGCCAGGTAGGGTGTCTAAAGGGCCTCCAGCTCTTTCTTCTCCTAATGGTCTTGCAGTGGAGACCAGTATGTTGTAGTCTGGTCCAGTGTTTTCCCAGAGATTGTGCTTTCCCTCATACTGTGATCTCATTCTTAAAACTTTGCACATAGAACTTTGGGCTTACGTGACACCCAGGTAGAGTCATGCCCTGATTTTTGACAGTGGTATGACTGTTTCTTCTTAGCCATATATTTTTATTTTCATCTTTCTACTCTTCCTTCTGACAGTAATTTCATAATCAGATGAAAGCTGACATTTTGCTTTTGTCACCAGTCACCTTCGTATTTTGAAACAAAGGCAGCTCAGGAGGAAGAAAATAATCCACAGTCCCTCTTGCTGAAGTATTCGCTCATGCAGGTATAGGGCTTATATGACAAAACTTTGTCCTGAATGACCTTTGGAATGTGTATGCAAGTGTCTTGTGGTGTGTAAATCTGTGTGGGCATTTGCTGGTGACTTCAGGCAAGCCAGACTGGTACCTGGCTGCTGAATTCTACTCTGAATGTGGCCACAGCATTTTACAAACTCATAAAAAAAACAAAACCACATGTGTGAATCAACTTTAGGAAGATTATGTAACTGCTTAACCACTAAAAAAAAAGAGAAATGGGAGCTAGTTTTTCTTTCCTCTTCTGGGCACTTCTCTACTTGGTCGGGTTAAGCTTTTAACTCTGGGCTAATCTTCCTTCTGTGTTCAAGGGGAAAGATCATAGAATCATTATGGTTGGAAAGGACCTCTAGGATGTTTGGTCAAGTAAAATTTTACTGCCTACCTTGTATTGGCTAGTTGTAGACCTACACATCTGCATAATGCAGCTACTCCACGTGAAGGTGCATTTCATTGGGGTGGAGAACATGGCTTGACTTACTCTAGTTACTCTAATTTACATATTAGTACTTGCTTAAGGAGCACAAGTTTAGCCTTTTTCCTTATTGTATCTGGGTGTCTTTATAGAGCTGAAGCCTCAAATGAAAGGCAGCATTAAACTTTTCTTCCAAGGGAGAAATGATGTATGTTGTAGTAAACCCTATGCATAAATGAAACATAAGGAGGGGAAAAAATACTAACCCCAAACCAACTCATATCGTTAGCTCAGCTGGCACTTGGTGAGTATTAGACTACCTAGAGGATCATGACGAATGATTCAACGAGAATAATTGTAGAGGTATCTGTAATACCTGCAGATGCTTCTACAGAGCTGCTACTAAAGAAATTTTTCAGTCGACAGAGAAGTGATTGGTTAATGGCAGACATGGAGATAATTGACAACTCAGCCAAAACATCTGGGAATGAAATACGTTTTGTGAAAGAGCTAAAACCCTTGTGTTGAGAAAATGTATTTTTTCTCTCTGATCCATTCTGTCAACAAAATACTTTTCATCAGAAACATCAAAGCCGTTTCATCTGCAAATTTCATTTTTTGAATCCCTTAATCTATTCTGTTGACAAAAATTTCTGTCAACTGCCTCAAACCATTGTATTAACAAATTTCTTTTTGTCAATCATGATTTATTCTTTTGGCAATTGCATTCTATAATACTATTCTTCATTCTGTGGAGAGAATACATAAGTCAGTCTTCGTCTTAATTTTTTAGGAAGTGAAACTTGAAAGTAGAAGTAGTATCACAGCTGCTAATCTACTGAATCTCTCCACTGACTTGGTTTATTTTAAATCTATCCAGCTGAATTAACGTTTTTGCTGAATAATGCAAATGTTCAAGTATGGAAGCTGCAGGTGTCATAAAATCACAGTTCTCTCCTAATGCTTTCTTTGCAGTGTCTATCTGCTAATTATAGATTTCAGGCTCACAATACAAAGAAGATCTCTGACGAGGTGCACTTTAACTGGTTTCTCAATATTGATGTACTGGAGGCATGTTGTATACTCACTGCTTACAATGAACTACTGAAATATAACAAAATATTGCAGCTACCCCTAATGCAATTGACACTAATTTAGCATTAACCAATATAGTATAAAAACTAATTACTAGCAAGTTCATTCCTTAAAGAATATATATATAAAAGCAGAATCCCATGATAAGAGAAGGATAAGCAAAGCAAAAGCTTTCAGTATAAGATGCCAGTAATCCAAATAAAAAATAAAAATAAAATAAATATTAGTCTTATATCTACTCCTTGTAAGAATGGAGAAAAGAGTCACTAGAGTTTGATCCATATATAACACAAGATAATGAATGGACAGTGATTTATTTCCTGTGCATCACTGGATATATCTTTGCTTTGTCTGATTTTGATCATTCTGAGATATTTATTTTTCAGTCATTCTCTTAATTTCCAGATGGAGTACAATAAATGTATTTGGGATTATAAGGGAAGATAGAAGCAGCCTAACTACTAGGTAATTTTTAAAGTGCAGCATATAGCTGTATCTACCACATGGTGAAGCAGCTTGTAAAATAGGATTGCACTATTTGTATCTTACTGAAAGTTTTTGCAGAGGAAGCCTTTCAGAAATGGAGTTTCCCCTCAGTATAATGGGAATAATCAGGTATCAAAGTAGTCTTATAAAATTTTGCTGTAATGGTTAACTTTTCTGATCAATAGGAAAAATTAAACAGTAACCTTGAGTCCTTGGCAGAGCATCATAATAGATTTGAGCTGTTGTCTTGACTCAGGCTCTGCTGGCTAGAAAACAGCAATGTGCTGTTTCCTCACACCTGGCCAAGTCCTTTCATCACAAATTCTGGATCCTGCCACTGTGTAGTTTGGCATACTAATATACACTTAGAATGGGTAGGTGCTTGACATAGTGGCTGAAAAAAGGGGTGCCCCGTGAGTAGTGAATATGTGACTAAGGATGTAATTTTTTCACTGCCAGTGGTTAGAACAGTGGAAATTGAAATGAAGAGAAGTAAATCCCTGTGAGAAACACTATAGTGGTACCAGCCGTTTGTGATTATGTTTGAATTTCCCCTCTTAAATGTAGGAAGAAGTCCTGTAGCTCTGACTTCTCCAGCACATTGTACTCAGTCTGTCAGTGCCCTACCCAAAGAAGGGCCAACCACAGAATGGCAAGAAGTGGCAATAAAAGCTTAATGCAACTATTAAGCTAGAATAGAGATATTCTAGGCTGGGATAAACTGCAACACTTGTGTCCAGGTGCTACTTGAACAAACAGTTCAGTAAGTCTGTAATTTGTTGCTGACTGCTCACAGTGCCTTTAGCTGTGGCCTTTGACATTGTCAAAGTGAGGCCATTAAGATACTGTTGTATAACTGTGGATTTTGGTGGGACATAGATCAATCATCTTCTCTCCAGGTCCGGTGTTTAAAAACTATGCACCAGAACCAAGCTGCCTTTCTGGACAAATGTTAGGTATTTTCTGACTTCCTGTAACATTTCAGGGGTCCTGCAGCAGGGTATTCTGGGCTTCTTTGATGAATGCAGACTGTGGTTTTAAAGAAGGACTTGCCACAGTAGCTGAAGTAGACTTTTCCCGATCAGGTCAATCACTGGGTCATCTGATAGGCCATCTGACCAGTCCAGAATCAAACATGTCCCCTAACTAGGCGTTTACATTGATAGTTTTTATTTAATTTTCAAAAATGTAAATTGAAAAATCTTTAGAAAGGGGATCAATCCCCATTTTCTTTGAACTGAAATATTACTGTGGGATGACTCTTCCCAGTCTCAAGTCAGCCCATTGCTTTTGTCCAGGAGCAATCTGTGTTCAGTGTTATTTCTGTTGGCACAATTTTTTTTCACCATTGTGCACTTTTGGAGGGACTTCAAGTCTTGCTGTAGGTTAATTTTTTTTTATTATTTTGTTGTTGTTGTTGCTGTGAGCTTCCTGCATTCTGGATCTTCTTTGCATGTCTTTAATTTCACACTTTATTGTCAATTTAATCTCTGGAGTGTTTGCCCTTTCTCTACAGAGGGGCTACAAAGCAGTCGCTTTCTATAAAGGCTGCAGTATGCAATTGAGTTGACAGGTCATAATTTATTAGCAACTTTCATTAGAATGTTAGGAATTTGGTGTGTCCTTCTCTTGGAGATATTGTATGATCTATTGATTGACACTGATCAAAATTTGTTTCTTCATCCACTGTTACACCAAATACTGACAATAACTTGCATGTAACATCAATAATTCTTAGAAAAATTTGGAGTAGACAATCAAGGGAGTATTTTGCTCTACACTGTTTCTGTGACTTTAATCAGGGGTTCCTGAATTATGAAGATGAAAATTCATTAAGGTTGAATTTTACTTCCCAAAGTAGTCCTTGTCATAATACAAAAGCTAGCTATATATATTTATTTATTAAAAGTAAATTACTGACTTGTCTTGTTTTCACACTATAACAAATAGTGTTAGGGTTTGGAACTGGTATTTTTCCATTTTGCTTTGACTGGGTGGGAAGAATCAAATAAATATTGCCATTTCTTAATGATCTTGAAACATCTAAGCAAATGGGCAGACATTTCTTGCTACAGCCATATCAGCTGGGTTGCAATTATAAAATCTTACTCCTTGCATAAAGATGCATTTTTAGTGGAACTTGGTTTCATCCTGGTGTAATAGGGGAGACGTGGTGAAGAGGATTGGGCCTGGATTCTGTTTCCAGCTTTACCAGTTTCCTTGGTGAAGTAACTCTTATTTCATTTCCTTGCCTGCAATGTAGAATAAGGATGTTTGCCCTCCCCTTTGAAGCAATGGAGTAACCTCAGTGTAATAGAATAATACATTGTTACAGAAACCGCTAGTCATAGGAATTAAATCGCCATGGAAAGCTTGGTTTAAGGTTTTTTTGTGGTGTTTTGTTGTTTGTTTTTTTTTTTTTCTGTAGACAGGGTGAAATATGTTCTATATTTCCAATATATTAATTTATTTTGTCCTTCTCATTCAATTTAGTCATACTGCAGCTGCAGAAGGGTCTGCATCATTTGTTCACCCTATACATTATAAATTACATGTTTGTCTCCAAAGCTTTTAGCTTTTTGCTGCAGCACTAACAGTAGGTTGAAGGAGTACCAGAATACACATTTGTAACTTGCCGTTGGTCCCCACAATGACCCTGATTTCACTTAAGCACTTAAAAATACTTTGAGAGAATAATTCTGTCTACAGCAATTCTGATGATTCCCTAACATTGGCTTGCTGTTTAGCCAGATAGACAATGCTGCCTGCAATACCTGTGAATACACGCACTGTTTTGTCCTTCGTGATATATTAGTGGTGTCAGGGGCTGATGAAATTGTAGTTGATAGTGGTTGATAATATAGGATGAGAGTGTGGCAAGTGAAAGCTTTTTTAAATCCATCTGTTTCAGAACTCACTCAACTGGACCTGACTCCACTCCTGTCCTGTGTCAGCTGATGTAAAATCAGGAACAGCTCTACTGAAGTCAAATCAGTCTGTATAGAAGAGGTGAAGGTAGGAACAAATTCTTCATTCTTACTCTAATCTTGTTTGATTAAAGCATACTGTGTCACAGAAGACAATGGGATTATATCTGTCTAAAAATTGCCAGATCAGAAGCAATTCTATGTTGACAAGTTACTGTAAAACATCATGTTGCCTTTTTTTTTGGTTGGTTTTGTTGTTGTTTTGTTTTTTAACTTGTGCTATTTAATATACTTTGCTGAAACACTGTTTTCCTCTTTCTTGATAATATTGTGTTCTGATGTGGGTAAAAGCAGGACTGACTTCTGTTCTTGAATTCTGTTGCTTTGTTTGTCAGCAGTCCAGCAGTAACTTACATTTTGGACAGGTGCACTCTGATAGATGTCTCTAAACAATTTGAACATGGCTAGTTGACTTAATTATTTATTTCTTCGTTATAGCAAGTATTAAACTCTGCAAAAGGCTAAGTAAGCACTGAGCGCTGCCAGAATTTCTCCATTTTTCTCATCTCTTATGCACATTTATATAGTCTACTTGGTTCCTGGGGAGCTGATCTGGGGAACTCAGTCTATTTCCTTTCACTGTGATGCTGGAATGAAACAATGTTACTGGAAATGAGCTGATTATTTGGCAAGAACTCTTGTCTTGTCGGTAATCATTAGTCTGTCCTAACTTGTACTGACCCCTTACATTTTGCACCATAGCTTTCATTTTTGCTTGGTTGTTTAAATCATGATCAACACTGTGTTAACACTGTAGCTTTCTGCTTGTTGCGCTGGTTGTCTGTATTCTGTTTCTTCAAGGCACAGCATGTGTACACGCATACTCCGAAGATGATGTCATCATTCATCCTTTGCCATAGCATGTATATTGCTTAATTTTATATAGACAGAGATGGCTTTCTAGAGGTTCTCAAGTTTGGGGGTAAAACTAACGGCTGTGTCATTGGAGCCAATTGCATGTGTAAGGACTGCATTAGGACTTAAACTATCTCACAACGTATGTATCTAACCAAACAAAGTGGGACCTGGTGGTTGATATCAATGTGAAATGTGCTGTAAACTGTTTTAATTAAATACTACTAAAATGATTATATTTGTGGTCATATTGGGTGCTCTAGTAGTGGATTACTGCATACCAGGCAACCATGGAGGGTTTGTATGAAAAAATAAGAATACAACTGAGCAAATCAAGTACTGCATAGTACAAGTGTGAGATACTGTGTTTTCTGTTAATTTATTTGCATATTTATACAACATATAAACCTTGGTGTTTCAACCTTGCTCATTTCCAGCTCAATTAAGACAGTCTTCCTGAGAATAAGTAATGGTTTAGAAAGAGCTTTCCCTCATCTGCAGTGGACTTGATAACTGAAGCAAGGAAGTATTCTTTTTCAAATAACAGCTGCATCAGAAATTTGTTTTACAATGTAAGAACTATAAAAGACAAATTCAATTCTCTGTCTTGCTGATAGTGCCAGACTGTCCTAGACAGTTCAAGACATACAAGAAGAATAAAGGCATTTGGAGGATTATTTAGTCATTGCATCATAGGAACCTCTTTGTGGTGTGCAATACAAGGCTTGGGTGCAGGTTTGTTTTTTTCTTCTTTTCATGTGTTAAAACATTTTGCTTTTGTCCTTATACATCTTTTCAGATTCTACTGCTTTGCTTCATTTCTCCCCAACATCTCCCCAATCTGGTGGTGGTTTTTGGGGTTCTTTTTGTTGGGTTATTTATTTATTTATTTAGTGTTGGCTTTGTATTGCCTATGTTTGGAATGGACTTGAGTGTTCCAGTGAGAAGGATTGTTTCACTTCTCTGAACTTTTTTCTGTTTTATTATATTAGTATCCTGGTTTTGCTGAGCAAAGCAGCACAGCAGGTCCAGCAGCTGCCAGTGGTAGAGAACATGCCAGACCAAACCAAGAGCAGCTGTTTCTCTTTTCCCTAGGTTTGACTTGGGTTCAGTATCAGGGGTTTTTCATATCTTTCCCAATATTTTTCCTTCCTAACCAAGAAAATCTTTAAGGGATAATATATAACTGAGACCTGAAAGTGACACCTTTCTGTGGACAGTTGGGTTTTCTCTGACCCATAGAGAGGATGAAGCCAATTCTATTGAGTTGGGCCAAGTTCTGTACTGAAGTATGTCATGAAATCTTTTGTTCAGCTGATGCTAACTGGAGAAGGGGATTTTGTACGTGACATCAACTTTCTTCGACTTCATCTTTGCAGCAGTTCTTCTATTTTGAATGCTTTCTTAATTGCTGGGTTTTGCTTGTTTATTTTAAACCTCTCACTCTTTTCCATCCCATTACCTTCTGGGCAAGTGTGCTTAAAAGGGGAGTTTGGGTGCTGCAGTCTTCTCTCTTCATGTCTAATACCTAATTGCTGCTAGTGAAAAATAAAGACAGTGTGTGAGGGTGAGGAGATCTACAGAAATGTTGTAGAGCTGCTGCTAAGTACAAGCCAGTGAAGCCTTGGTGTCAGAAATTTCTTTTTCAAAAGCTGACTCAACTGTTCTGTCTGCAGAGCTAGCTGCTACTGGCGGGCAAATACACTACACTCAGGTCCATTTCTTATGTCCATTGTACTCATATATTATCCACAGGGGAGATATACTATAATATTTATTTTAGGCTTAAGTTACCTCTAATTACTAGCTAAGTGAGAATGATGCCCTTTTGTATTCAACAGGAATACTCACAAATGAAGTCTGTTTAATTTCTTTACAGAATATTGTTGTATTGACACTTCAAATTTCATGCAACCTTGCAATGTGAAGAAGTCATTAGTAAAATCTATTATATTCTGGTTATAATTCCAAAGTGGCATCCATAGGCTGTAGCCACAATCCAACCAATGATGCATATTGTTCAGTGTGAGAAGAGTATATTTATTTTACTGTTAAATTTCTGCATTTCATTGGCATTTGTCTGTCTTTATCTGCCCTATTAAGAAGAAGCTGAATCTGGAGCTGCAAAGCAAAATAAATCCTGGCTCAGCTGAGGTTTCCCCAAGGTGACATGACTAGAAGATTAGGTTGAAGGAGAGTCACATTTTGCTTGATGAAAGTATTCTGCGCTACACAGAAATGTTTGTCTGCGGGGATATGGGTAGCGCTAAATTTTTATTGCTGTTCATGTACAAAGTATTTCTTTTTAGATCATCATCATCATTCCATCTCCTTGAGCCTTGTGATTTAAAAGTAAAATAGTTAATGCTGAATTTCTTAGTATCTATGAGAATTCATAGGTGATGTATCATTCCAGTGACGTTATAGAGTAAGCGCGGTGCCGGTATTTTACCATCTCACTAGCTATGTCCTTCTGGCAATTTCAAACATCCATTGACAAGTTTATATTCTGTATTTTCTTGCATCAGTCCCATTGAGGTTCCAGTTGAATGAAGTTGCATGTGGGCGTTGACTGCTCTGTTGTTTTTTTGTTTGGTCTTGTTTGTTTTTGTTGTTTTTTTTTAAATGCAGCAACAAAATGACAGAAAAAAAAACAACAAAACCCAAACAAACCACACACACAGAGAAAACCCAAACAAACAAACAAAAACCTGAACACCCCCATCACCAAACTTCAAAAGCTTTCTAAGAAAACCACTTTTTCCTTCTATCATAATAGACTTATTAAACCAGTTCTTTTCTAGGGTTATGTGGCTGTTCACTTAAGTTTTAAAGTCAAATCTTACTGTGACCTATTGATAATTTTGTTACTTAGATAAGTAATTAAGGAATCTGCTGTCTATTCAAGACAATACAAAAAAGCAAACTTGCATCAGAGATGGAGGCCAGTACTGTAAGTGGACATACTGTATATGATGAGGATAATTCATAGAGCAACAATGAGCAGTAGAAGTGATAAATATGTTTAATATTAGGGTTTTAGAAAAAAAAATCCACCACTGGTCAATGAAATAAACTCCCAAAGAAAACGACTAACCCCCCAAACCCATACCTCTTAATTTCCATGTGGCAAACCTAAGCACTTCTGGTATCTTCTTCAGGAAGTAGAATATGTGCTACTGGTGGTAATTATGTTGCAATATTCTAGAAATATTTTTTTATTACTTTTTTATTCCCTAATCACATCATGCCCCAGGTTGTCAATAGTCCCTTTCCATGATGTATAAAGTGTGTATGCACTATTCTTTCTTTAACTAGATACCTGGTTATCTTCTAATTACATGAAGGTCTACTGGGAAATATCTACTTTAGACTCTTCTCATTTTTATCAATTTGTAAATTGTGTTTTGACTCCGAGATGCATTAAAAAATAAAAATCCTCTTTGTATTTTTTCAATTATATGCAAGTAGTTAACAGAACTTAATTTAAAATCCATTTTAATAATCTTTGTGGTCATCTCCCTTCTTGCAACTGTACATGTGGACATTATATTGATGAAATGGTAAATGGTTATCAGCTTTAAAAGAAAACTCAAAAATACCCATGGTTTTCTTGTATCTGATATCACTCGGAGGGTACTGGATATTCAAGTGTTATTTTCTATGAACTTATTCCTGGTTTGGTTGACCAATGAACAGTAAATCTTTTTTCAGAAATGTTAATTGTATGTATGTCATTACTTTCAGCTCATAGACACTTGATCTGATCATGTGAGATGCAATCCAACATATCCAATATATGAGTCCATAGAAGCAGAGTTTACCATAAACCTGGTAAACCTCTTCCTCCCATTTTCTTCAATCATCATTCTATCATGATTTATTTTTGTTCCCTGGTTCATTCCAGCTTCGTATGGATCTTGAAATTTATTTAGCTATTTGCTGCTTCTGTTTCTTAAACGATTCTTGTTGAAGATGGTCATAAAATAAATGTTATATAAGAGCTGCTAATGTAAATGGGAAGACTCTTAATCAGTCCATTAGTTGCAGTAGGACCTGGATCAAGGCACCAAATCTGAATTTTGCAGTTAGACGCCAAGTGAGTGGAGGTGAGTGCTGTGTTCAGAGCATATAGCATCCTGAAACAATGCAGGATGTAGGGGTGCATCCTCCAGTTCCCTTTCTGCACATCATAAAAAGTGAGACTGCCTCCAAGAAATAGGTCATGCTTGATTGTACCTAGTTCTATTAAATGGTGTACATGTCTAGTCCTCCTCTCTGCTCTTTGTGGGTACTTTGAGACTGCATTTCCAATAAGTAGCACCTTAGATTTGATTTCATGCCTCTTTACAGAAATAGCCTTCTGTATGCTTCCTTGGTCACAGGAGGAGAGATGGGAATTTGCTACTCCATTGACAATGGTAGCCAAAGGAAACTGAGCAGATACATATACAAATTAATCCATCCTGACAATTTAGTTTCATACTAATTCTTCATGAAAATGTGGTATAATGATTCCCCCCTCCCCCTTATTCAGTATAATCTCTGCTTGGAAAAGCCAGATTCGAGTTCATAAAGTATATTTTGAAGTTGCCATATCTGAAAGTCATTTAGATGTCTGTTTCAGTAAAGCACTGCATTTCCATTGAATTTGATTTGTGAGATCATTTTTTTCCTGGCTGTTGCTAGGACAACAGAAGCAGTTTCTGTACTCCAGTATATTGAAGGTAGTACACACTGTATCTATTAGCCTTCAGAAATACTGCTAAAATAATCAATATCAAATGTATTGAATGTTAGATTTTTAAATTACATTTACAGTGAGAAACAATTTTATTTGCAGTGTACTTGAGGATCTGTACGGCTCAGTATTGATTTTTATTTCAGCTATCATGTTCTGGTATCTGGCTTGGCCATTATATTGGTATTCCCTATGGAAATCCAGCTTTTCTATATTAGAGGAGTCATGCTAAATGGAAATGACTAATGACTGAGGAAAGCAGCAACTATTTCACTGAATTTAGAAATCTGAAAGATTATGAAGACTTTCTGCTGTAGCTATTTAAACCTTCTGAGATGTGCTTTGAGTGACATGGTTCTGGTACTGCAAAAATGTCTGCAAATGAATTTACAGAGAACCAAGAGCTTCCAGTGACATGCTGTCCTGGGTTAAGCTGGACTGGACTTAATTTTTATAAGAAGCTGGGAGGGGGCACAATCAAGACAGCTGACCGGAACTAGCCAAGGAGCTATTTGATACCCTATGATATCATGTCCGGTGCGTAGCCACAGGAGCTGGCCAGGGGGTCACAGCTTGGGAACGGGTTGAGCATTGGGCTCTGGGTGGTGAGCAATGGCATTGTGTATTCCTCATTTTTATTACTTTTCTCCTTGTGTTGTCCTATAAAACTGCACTTATCTAACCCACGAGATTTTACTACTTTCTCCTGATTCTCCTCCCCATCACACTGGGCAGGAGGAGTGAGCGAGTGGCCATGTGGTGCTTAAGTTGCTGGCTGGACTTAAACCATGACGCGTGCCTTACAAACACGTTTTTTTGTTCATCTCGCTGGTAGTTAAATAATTAAGAAAGCTCTTTCATACATCCTATCAATATCTATACCCAAGTGCCGTAAAAACTGTTTAAATTCAAATGCTTCTCACGTTAGGCAGCTTAGCAGGATACTGTTCTTGCAGGATTATTGTATCACAACCATAATGTCATCATGGTTGAGTTAACTACTAGACTGAGTGGCAGGTGGTAGTTTTATGTCCCTTAATTGTATCTTACTTCTAGGTTTTAAAGGGAATTGACAGGTACTACAGAATGCTAGTCCATGTGAAAATAACTCTATACGGCACTTGTACTTTTTTTGGATGGCAAATAAATATGTTACTTTTGCATAGTTTGGACATACAATCCTATTATTTCATAGGCAAGGTTGTTATCCTACTGCTCTCATACCCGAGTATGAGATAGATAATTGATGATCACTGGCTCAGATGCAGATGAAGTTTTAAATGTGCTTAAAACTGTAACATACACTTAACACTGAAATGAATGTGCAGAAAGCATAAAATCAAGCATCTCCTCATTCCTAGAGGCTCATCCAACTTGTAAGCCCTCCAAGACAATTTCCAGCCCAAAAGTTTTCCAGCTGAATAGCAGATAACTATCTACCCATCTTTGAAAAGAATTTGGATTAGATATGTTCAAATCTTTCACTGCTGACATCAAATTTCACATGCTTCCCACCATCAGTACGTGCTATATATGTAATATGTTGCTCCATGTATTGATGAACAGTTAATGACAAAATATTAATTGTGGAATTGTACATTGTGGCACTATCAAATAATTGATAGATGTCACAGCATGTTTACTTAATGGTTTATGATGGGAAGTATAGTTTTTTTATGGTTTGGATTTTCTCAGTCAGGTGCTGAGAGATGCTGATTGCCCTAAACTTTCACTGAGTGCAGTGGGAATCATTTCAGTGCATATCAGGATGGAGTCCTGAAATTATTATGCAAAACAGTTTAATTGAAAGTGTTGTCTTGGCTTCTCAAAGGAATTTAAATGCTATTAAAATTCAGGGGAATGTGGACATCTAGCTTCTTTTCACTCTGTTGAATGTCTCAGCCAATATTCTCTAAATAAATTAGAATTTTACTTGTTTCTGACCAAAATAATAATTTTTTCATTTCTTGATGGTTATATAATAGTAATTTCTCTGCTTTTGTGTACTAGTGTGCCCAAGCCAATAATAGATTCTTTGATGCAGCTGTCTTGAATTGCATTTACAACGGTTTTGGCAGTAGCTTCAGCTCTTTGTAGAAACAGTGTAGGGAACTTATTTTAACTTTTTATTCTGATAATCTATTTTTGGACAGAAGAGACACCTTTTTGTTTGCACATAGTTTAGCCTTCATTTTTTTTTCTGCCCAATTTTCCAGTAAGCCTGAAGCAGACAAGGAAACGTGCTTTCATCCAA
The DNA here is from genome assembly GCA_027560015.1 of Chloroceryle amazona. NCBI lineage: Eukaryota > Metazoa > Chordata > Aves > Coraciiformes > Cerylidae > Chloroceryle > Chloroceryle amazona. The sequence goes on along the minus strand of JANHFX010020692.1, from coordinate 44,664 downwards.
TTGTTTTGCCGGTGTTGTGTTGTCACCTAACAGAAGAGCTACTGAGAACATTCTGTTCTGTTAAATTAAAAAAAAAAAAAAAGCAACCAAACAATCTGTCAATTTCATAGAAATTCATAATGACTCATAAGAATCCTTGTGGAAAACAACCAGGTAGATTTTATGAAGATATCCAGTGGGATTTTATTTTTCTGGAGGCTTCAAGTCTGCAGTGTGTGTGTGAAATGTGTTTCAAATAGACCTATAACTATGTTTGCTTCCTTACTGATGAAACCTAGATGTTTTTATCATGATAGACTTGCACAGGCTGAAATAAGGACTCTATGAGTAAATGTAACTTTGGATTATGATGCTGGTTAATTTAAATATAAATCTAAATATGAGTTGTTTTATCTTTTCTATTGAATGAAATGTCTTCCCCTACAGTATTGTAATTTATTGTTATTTCAATCTTATTGAACCTTTTGAGCTATTCTTAAGTTTTGAAACTAGGTGAAATTCATGAATCCTTTTCCTTTGCACAGTTATTATTTTGTTTTATATTATTTGTACAGCCAGTTCATTTTTTTCTCTGATGTTCTTGTTAAGGAAAGACGTGTAAGTATCACTTCTGTATAAAAGCCGGGTTGGCATGAGGAAGAAGAAATTAGATTCTCCCACTGATCTATTTTTCACATATTCTCTCTGGTTTCTATTCTGCTTGCTCTCAGAAGTATTTTACTTCCTGTTCCCCCATTTGAGTTTATCTTTTCTCATGTCATTCTGCTCTTTAAAAACCTTTGGATTCAAGAACAGCTTCTGAATCAGTTTGAGTGGGTTTGAAATCACTCATCTCTAATGCATTGTACAGGAATTCAGGAACACATCCAAACACTGTGTTGAATGCACAAGCTGCTTAGACTGCTTCTAAATACAGAAACCACTGACTGTGGTTTCTCATAGCAGGGAGTGGACCTAAGACACAACAATGGCCCAGACACCTCATTTGTTTCATGCCTATGGTCCAAGTGGCTTGATGAAGTAAAATGTAGTTTCATATTCTTTGGGAGCTGTGAGCTTGGGCATTTAGAAAAAATATCCAGCATTGACCTATATTAACATTGTGCTGTTTTTATAGAGACCCCAGAAAAGGTGGGTGTGGTGATGTTTGAGTCGGTGCTTTATTGGGTGTAAAAGGTGAAGTCTTCAACTAGCATAAACCAGGATTGTTCTTCTGAGTTTTAAGCAGTCTCAGGAAAGGAACCAAAAATAATATGGTTATTAAGATGCCTACTGTGATGTAAATCAGTATGGCTGTGCAGCTGGTTCCATGGAACTAATTTGCATCGTTTTTATGGCAGCAGATCTAAAAATAGGAATGTATTGGATGAAACCTTATCAAGCCAGGTGACAATCTAACTATGGATGTTGAGAAAGGGTGGCTTTCCAGGTAAACTGAAAATGTATCTGTCTGAGATTTGGCTTGGTTGGTGTGGGTTTTTTCTTCCAAAGAGTCTTACCAGGTCTTTGGGGCTTGGGTAAGAAAAGGAACTGGAAGATGAAATCCATTTGCTTCATAAGGTTTGGGTAACATTGTCAATTTATATTTGAATTGGGAATTGTCATCATTAGTAAAGGGGGTTATAAAAATACCGCAGTGAGGCAGATCTGCCCAGATTTTCAGTTCCCATCACCATTTCTTTGGGAAGACTGAATACAGCTGTGCAGGATCACTTTCTTTTGCCCACATAACTGTCCAGGTGGTAATGTTTGCAACCAGGAAGCTTGGCTTTATTCATAATTGTGATATTGTATTTCTATGGCATCTTAATCATACTCTTGCTTCATTTTTACCACCTGTAAAATGGAGCTGAAACATTTTCAGGGGTCAGGTACTCTGAAAATTGCTGGTGAAAATTCTTTGTGATATGTAAGTGTTTGTAAACACAGTATCTACATGAATTCTTCAACTTAGTTCTGTCACTCTAGTTCCTGAGTTTATATGGGCTCTTTATCTTCAGGGCATCTGCAGATTCTTAGCTTATTTAGGGTCAGCCATCTACCCACTAAAACTTTGTTCCTAGGACCACAATCATTGTGCTGCTCAGCACAGCATAAAAACAAGTATGCAAGCGCTTGTGAAGAGGTAAGCAATCAACAACATCATAAGGATTATATCTTGGACAGAAAGGCTGAGACAAAGAAAGAAAACCTTAATAATGTAGTATAGCAGAGGGCTTAGTGTCCTTTTGTATAGATCTGTGGTTTTAAAGACTTGACTTATAAGTTGACTGAAATACAGTTAAAGATATGTCCTTAGTAACTGCACACTGTAAAATAGTTACAGTAGCCCTTGGACAATGGTAACTCTACCTTGATTTTTACAGTCAAAACATCTCTTCTTGCTCTGCATTATGGAGCATAAAAAGATTTGTAACAATGGCTGGTGTTATTTGGGTATTTCTTAAGAAATCATTTGAGCTGGTCTTCCATTGATAGAGTCAAATCTGGCATGAAATTAAATCCAATTCAAGAACCTCATGAATAGCAAGAGAAGGTCTAGCCGCTAAAGTCCTTGCAATTACTTTGTGGTCTTTACAGGATGGGTGTCCTGAAAACCAAAGTGACAAATCTGTCTGTGTTTGAGTGGTCATCTATGCCTCAGTAAGCAGACTTTAAAGACAGGTTCTAAAAGCCAGAGGCACTCAGATATACTCCATTAGAAAACCATTCCATTTCCCTTCATGGTCTGAAGATTTAGTATCTTAGGGGCTTTTGCTCCCCAGTCAATAGTGGTGTTTGATAAAGGGGAGGGATAAGGAAAAAAGGAGGGAGGGTGAAAAAATGGGACTTGGATTCATAGTACAAAGACTCTGTATGTAATATATTTAACTGTCAAGTACATTTTCTTGTGAGTAATGTGCAAGTTCTCAAATAAGAGAACTGAAGTTGTAAAGAATTCTCATGGCAAGTGTGTTGTAAGGGATGCATCCATGACAGGAGATATTGGCAGTGCCTCTGAACTACATTTTCTTTAAATTTGTGTGTGTATTGGATTATTTAATTTTATTTTGTACGCTGCTTTTCATTTTGTTTCCTGATTTTTCTGAAATGCAAGAACAGAAGAACCTGTTCCAAAACCTGAACAAAATGTAATGTTTTATTGGACTGATGATAAGGTCCTTTAGGAGTTTGGGGACCACCAGCTGAAATGTGGTAGCCATTGCAAATGGATGCAAATAGTGAGGATCCCCACACTGTATTGTCACAAAATCCCGAAGATGCATCTGTTAATGTAGTGACCAAATTAAATCCCCCCTCTTTTTTTTTTTTTTTTCTTTTCCTTCTCTTGTATTTATTCCTAAAATGCAGAACATAATGCTACCAAAATCCTCTGTCCTTTCATTGGCACTGTGAGATTGGACCTTGGCAGATAAAATATCACATAACAACCAAACTTCACCCTACTACACACATATTCTCTAAAAGTTAGGCTGGGCACATTGCAAACATTTTCTCTTAGAGCTTTTTTCCTTAATACCCTGTATAACTCCAGCTCTTTCCAGACCTCTGTGTGTGTGTAATGTAAGCCTGAAGGCTGCTGCTTAGGGCTATCCTCTTTGGTAATGCAGGAACAAAAAAGCTTCTAATACTTGAGATAAATGCATCACTCTCGTTTCAGTAACTCAGAGAGAGCCTTGTACTCTGTATGTGTATACTCATTGGTGAACTCTGACTTTTGATCTTGCATTTTGCTCTGTGAATAATGTGGACAAAATAGTCTCCAGGTGCTTTGCCTGGCCGTTGCTCAGATTCAGTCTATGGAACCGTGTTTCAGTCTTGGTGCAAACCGCATTATAAACACTCTTTGCTTCTGCTGACAGCAGAGAAACCATTCTGGGATAAACACTGGCATTAGCTCAAAATGTCTCTAAAGAATTGCAAGTATTTCATCAAATGATTTATCTTTTGGTTTCTGTGGTTGTTTAAGGCTGTGCAATGACCCATAGGCAGAGGCTGTGTGATGGATAGTCCATCAGTATTTTGTATCACCCCAGCAGCCACCCTCTAGAAAGAGACACTGGAATTAAAAGGTTAATATTTGTTAAAAGCTGACATTTCTGTATTCTCAAGGTTACAGTTCCTGAGGGAGGAAAAAAAATAATTTACAGGATATGTTTTAGAGCTGTGACTTGGAAAGCATATTTTGTTTACTCTCTTTGCATTCTGAAAATTCTCCATCTGGGAGAGAGTCAGTGTTGTTCTAAGCCAACCAAGTTCCACTGAAGTTGAGGAACTATTTCAGCTTCTTAGCTGAGACTCTGTCCCTTAGATTCTTAAAAAGTTAATGACTAGATTAGATAGGTTCGTAAATAATTGTAAGGGAGATGCAAACTCAGTTTACATTTGCATTTCAGTCAATGTCTGTCTTAAAGTGTTAAGCTGTAGCTGTTGGCCCTACAGCTATACCTGTGTACAATCTTGTATAAGTGTTAAAATTACCTGAGAGAAACTGAACCCAGAAAGTGGGCCATACCCAGGCAATAACTCCATTTCCACGCGTGAACTTCTTGTGAGGAAGTGATCCCTCACACTTTCAAAGCAATTAAACAGGGTCCTTCTGCAGCACAGAACAAACTCCCAGCCAGCCTAATTCTACTGAAATCAGTGGAATACAACTAGCAGAATAATTTGCTCTATTTTAAAATTATATCTTGTGTTCCATACCCCTTTTTCATTTAATGTGGTAGAAAGGGCAAGACAGTTTCTCCAGCTGATTTAAACATCATTCTACAATTCCTTCTGTTTGTTAATTCCTTGTTAGCTTTTATTCAGCCTAATACAATCAATTTTTTTCACTCCATTGATACTTAATATTTGTAACAACTGCATTTTAAAATATGGACATGCAGCTTGATCATATTTATAATAAAAACCTCTTCAAGGCAATGTCATTATAGCTGTATCAAGACTGGAATCATACCCTGTGTATGTCAGTATTGTTTCATTAATGACCAGGGGATTGTCAAGTAGTATTTTTCAGTGTTAACCTGTGTGACCCAGCAGAGTTACGGGTCTTTTTGGCTTGGTTTGGTTCTTTTTAGTGTTGTGGTTGGTTTGGGTTTGGCTGGGTTTTGTTTGGTTTTTTTGGGTGTTTGTTTTTTTTTTTGTGGGGGGGGGGGTTGGTGTTTGGTTTTTTTTTTGGTTTGTTTGTGGTTTTGTGTGCTTGTTTGTTTTCTAGAATTATGGACTTCAGATAGAAGGATACTCCATATGCTTCATTATTATGTTGCTGCTTAAAACTGCTGGATATTGTTCAGAATTCCCATATATACATGTTAAGACTTCAGTATTGGCAAATTTATTGCAGTATTACACTATATTTTTCCCATTATATGTAAACCAAAAATTTTATCTCACTTATTAAATATTAGTGTTAACAACTAGAGAATTATGGAATTGTGACTTTTAAAATTACAAATAATGATAAAGTATGCATATTTTCTTGAAAATAGACCTAATGGATCAAAGAAAAGTTTAAAATATAGTTTTTACAGACTATGTTAAATTAAATGATTTAGCAATGATGGAGTGGGTTCTGCAATGCTTTTTCAAAATTCCTTTGAGTAACCCCACTAATTTCAGTAAACTTCACTGGTAGTTAAGTATGATAGCATAAAACAAGGTTACCAGAATCTTTCTCAGCAAGTAGTGTTAACTACTCTTGGAAGAAATAATTCTGCATTTCATGAGAGTCACTACACATTTTTCTTTATTTCTTCCTATTCATACTCTCTTTCTCCTCAGTAGAAAGGTCACAGTGTCTCATTTTGATTTGATTCCAGGGAGGCTGTGAGGATTGGCAGTCATGTTTTATGTCCAGGAAGCACACAACATTTCTAGGGTAAAGTGTATCAAAACAAAATACACAATCACATCTATCACAGGAGCTGCAGGTGGCATCATGAAACACCAACATTATCATCACAGTACAACTGATAGCAGCTAAAGCTCACCTTAAAATCATAACTGCTTTTCATCTCCACTGTGTTGTTACTCTCTTAAAATGTATTTTTCTCTTAAATTGCTTCTTTGCCAGAGGGAAGGTAAATGTGAGAAGTAAATTGAAAGAATTTGGCAAAAAATATTGGAACTGAAGAGTTACTGAAGCTTGACCGTAAGGTCTTATAGTTTTTCAGCATGAAGCTTTCTGGAGGCACAGGGGGTGCACAGGCTACTGCTGATCTCTTAAAAAAAAAACAAACAAACAAAACAAAAAACCAAACCCAAAAACTAGGTGCCATGAATGCAAAGCTTCACATTAACTCTGATCTTTAGAGACTGTGTCCAAGCTGACAATGAGGAAGAGTCACAGTAGACTTGTTTCAGTCTGCATGGTTTTGGACTTTCTTTGGATAAGCATTTCATTGCTCTGTTATTCTTGGTAGTAGGAGAGGATTGGAAAAACTAACAAACAAAACACTCCAGCAAAATAAAAAAACACTCCAAAATATTTCAAGGTTCCGTTCAGCTGTTGTTCTTCTTTCCTGGAATAAAAAAAAATCAAAACCAGAAAATGGCTCTGAGGATGCTTATAAGTGTCTTCAGCCTCTAACTTGCCTTGTCTTCCCACTGTAAAGTTCTAAGATAAGTCCTTCACAAATGGCTTCTAATTTTTCAGCATCTTAATTTATATTCTCACAATGAAATTCAGGTTTCCCTGTCTTTAAGATGATTTCTATAGTCCTATCTATTCTGTAAAAAAAGAACATCAACTTTCATCTGAGGTTCAGGAACCTGAGTGAAAAGAAGATCGAAGTGATCTGTAACCCATGGATCTTACAGTAAAATGCCTGGAAAGGGTTAAAAACTGCCTGTTTTTCACTTGATAATTATTTTAAATGGATGATACATCTTTTTAATTTATTTGGCTAAGAAAACCAAGGGAATATATACTGGGACAAGAAAAGACAGGATTTACTCCTCTTTTTGGAGGAGATGTTTTTTTTTCCAGCGGTAAGAGTTTTTTGTCACACTAACAATTTATTTGCCATGGGAAGAGTGTCAACTGGATTGGGACAGGAGCTGGGCTGCTTTCTGGACAGGTGAGAGAGCCTGACCATGCACCTTCTCCACCCAAACTTTACTGGGATGGCTTAAATCTTAGTAGACCCTGTAAGGAGGATCACCCTGGAGTGTGAACTTCACTGGCTGTAGTGATACTGCAGTAGAAATAATGAGACAGTTCCCAGGAAAGATAATAAAATTGAAAGATTTAGGAGTAAAGAAAGTGGAAGGTTGTTCCTGGGAGAGGAGAGAAAAATGCAGATTTAATTTTATAATACTTTCTGAACTTGAACTCGGACAGAGTCCTTTAAATCCCAGTGGAAATCATTTGCTTCTTTGCACTTATCTGATTTTTTTTTTTTTCAACTGTTGTTTGTTTGCTTGCTTGAAACCTGTCCCTAGGTTTCCTCTACAAATTTTGCAAGAGAAAGGCACAATCCACAGTGTCATTACAGCTGGGGTTAATACCAGATACATGTTAGTGCGTATTTTAATTAGTAGCAAACATAAATTAAATTCCAGGATAAAATACTGTCATATCTTAGCATAGGCCTTTAGAGGGTCAACAGTTTCATGCTTTGCCATAGATGAGTGCTGTTAATGTTAACATTGATTAAAGCACTGGAGGTAATACTTTTCAGATTATGGTATATGTCATAGTCTGTCTTCTGGCAAGATGATGCATTTAGTTGCTGGCTGCAGAACATAGTGGGATAATTACCTTACTGGCTATTACAGAGAAAAGCTAACTTCTACCATAGGGATGTATAATCTGTACACACCAGGCTCTAGCTATCTGCCTATTACAGAGAAAGAGACAGGAATCGTTTCGTGTGCCCATATACGTATATGTGAAGAGAGATTGATTCTTGCATTCAAAAACATCTAGCTATTGACAGAGGTATATTGCTTTTTCACCAACTGACCTATATGAGAGAAGCCAGCACCTAAGGGTATAAAACGAAAGAGCATGGAGGTGAAAATGAAGATGTCTAATTGTGGAGATATGTAACAGAGAATATTGTATCTAGTAAAAGCCAAGAGAAATATTAAGTCTGTTGTTCTTGAGACATACTCTGACAGCTTACAAAATCCAGTCTTATGATTTCCTTGAAATCGTTATAGTAGGTGAATGTTTTGGGTTTTCTGCCTGTGGCAGGCCTAGAAATAATTTAAAATCTTTTACAGATTTTGTTTGTTTGTTTGTTTTTGCCGTTATTATTAAAATCTGTGTTGGTTATATGTTAATCAAGGAGCTGTTCATTCCAATATTAGTTTTAGCTTGAAATTTATACTTTTTATCTGGGTCCAATCTAATTAAAGGACCATGTACCCAAATATTTGCTAGCTTTTAAAAAGCCATGTCAAATCAAAGATATTGTCTCTCACTATGTCTTTTACTTGGTTTTTTTACTCTCTAAGTACCTGCTCTGACAGAGAACAGGAAACTACAAGATATATATGATAATAGGTTCCAGTCAAGACAAAATCTTCCGGTGGTTCCCCCTATGACATTTTGTTCCTCCTTCTATTTCTAGCTCCAGGTCAGCTCTTATTATGGAGAGGTTCTGCTGTGCATGTGCCCCAGTGATCTCTGCTCATCAGCATAGCAGCTGAGCTCCAGTAGGATCCCTGAGATATGGTCAGCTGAAAGGGATAGAGAATGGAAGTGCTGCCTGAAGGGCAGTGACTGTTAAACCCCCACACAAACATGAAGATGAATTGAGGATTGAATGATAGTTCTTCCTAATAATTCCATGCTGGTTTTATAGAGCAAAGTCCATGTATTGAGCAAAAGGGATTTGGAGAATTCGTAGATAACTACAGACCTTCAGTGTCAGAGACCCTCCAAAGCAATTATTGTAAAGCACATCTGTCTCAATTATCTCCTGAGAACATGTGGAATCACATGAGCATACGGGAGAGTGAGGATTTTTTTCAAAGTTCCTATAACACATTAGTATTCAATAAAGGACATTCCTTTGAACTAAGAAGGAAATTCTTCTGCAGGTGATGTGAGAGGTTATGCTCATAGGTAATGCTTGCAACACGGCAATTACAGATGCTCAGGAGCTAATTTATTGAAACTAGTGGAAAAGGGGTCACTTCATTAATCTTATCATGAAAAATCATTCGGAGAAAGAACTGGTGAAATTTTCAAATCACATTTTGATAATTTTACTTAAAAATAATTTAAAAAAATTACACTCTTGAGACTGTGATGATGCAGCAAGGGCCGGCTCCTTCCTGGAGACCAGGAGTTGTGGGGCACCTTGGGCCATCAGCCCCAGCAAAGGAGTAGGAGAGGTGGGGGGATGAGGTGGAGGTGGGCAGCCCCCAGCCCATCCATGGGGATGGGATGAGGCCAGGGCAGGATGTGAGCTTATGAGTGAGAGGTTTAGATCAGGCCAGGTGAAGGTAGGTAGGGTCACACAGTATGAGGTGAGGTGGCTGTGGCCAGGTAATACAGAAAAATAACATATATTCTGTGTTTTCAATGATTTGTAAATGTTTTTAGCCATTCCAGGGGGTACTCAGGTAGTTTCATAATATCCCATCAGATTATATGGTATCTATCATTCATTTACTATGACTTTCTCCTCCTAGTACACTGTGTGGTTGAGAATATCTTATGTCATTGATAACTATTTGATCTACTGCTCTTCTATTTTCTTTTACTACTCAAATTTACTGGTGGGAGTATCAAATGAGGAAAAACTGTCTCATGGCTTACTAGCCTTGTTCTCACACTTAAGAGGGTTAAAGGAAGGTTCATTGTAGTTCTGCAAGTTTGCAGAGGTGAAAGGCAACACAGGATATAGGTTGCTCACAGTTTCAAATGTACCAAAGCCCGGTATCTGGAAGCAGAAATTTGCTGTGCATTTAAACCAAAGATACTTGACTAGTCTTACTGATTTCCAGGAAGAGTCTAGAAAGTTATCTACTTCAGAATTACTGCTGAAATGCTTATAACAGTATAGAGAGAAAAACTGACAATATCAGAGCAAACAGTTGACAGAGACATTTTTTAAATGGGGATGAAAGGCTCAGAAGGAGTACAAGTTTCAGGAAACTGCTTAGTTTAATATCAGTATGTTCTTGGAGCTCTTTTTGTTAATAGGTCTATGAGGGAGAGTGTTTGGAGGCAAATTCCCCTTTCTTTAGGAACGATTTGTTATAAAAGCTTAAAGAAAACATTTTAATCCACTAAGAGCTATGCTGTTTATCACAAACACGTATGCAGACTTCCAAATAACTATTGTACAGTGGTTATGAAAACCATTGCTTCCTGTGAAGAATGGAAAGCAAATTCCTGTTCCAGTGTATCTGTTACCCGGAGTCTATTTATTATTGGACCACTATTAGAGCCACTGTCTTACCATAGTATTTACAATTGTCCTTTGCTCAGAGATTCTTTCATGGTAGATCGTAGTATCCTTCTCAAGTAGAACTAATGACATGGGATGAGATCCCTTTTGTTGAGCAGTTATGTTCAACAGCTGTAGTGCTGACTGATGGTGTTTAGTAATCAAATGAAGTGTAGGAGCATGTCTTTATTCAGCTTCCCAAGAGCCTGCCCTGAATAAACTTTCTGCAGACAGCTAGAATATGGATGGGTGTAAAGACTAAGTTTAGTGCATTGGTTTTTTAACAAGGAATGACTAATGTTGGGGGTTTTTTTGCCTCTGCTGCTCACTACCCAGATCAAGTCCATTCTGTTTGCTTTTCATTCCACAGCAAATACGAATACTGATTTACATGCCTCAAACACCTCTTAGTATATTATCCTGGGTCTTCACTTTCCATAAGAACACAGCAATATATAATTAGGCTTGATTTTATGTATCTGATGCGTCACATGAGTTGGACAACCAAGGGAGCTCCAGTAAAATGAGATGCAAAATGAGTAAGACATAAAAGTTACCTGTTGGCATTTGTTTTGTGTTGTGGTTTGTTTTTTTCCCCTCACTTAGTATGATGTTCTTTCATGCTAGTTTGTAGGCTGATACTAGACTTTTGAGTCATTTCTTGCCTATATCAAGATTCTTACCTGACATGTAGATTCCTTCAGGCTAAAATGGGTAGTGGGAAATTTCATGCAGGTGTGTGATTATTCAGCTCATCTGAAGTGCTCAATAAAACTCTGTCTGTTGCAAATTAAAAGTGGGGAATTTATATTTTTTTCCAAGCAGTAGAGTGAAAAGATGCTTCTCATTATTAAATCGCATACAGAGAATTTACTGGAAGTGTCTGCTTTTGAGAACAATGCAGAAATTTTGGAAGTGAATGAAGAATCTATACTGGGCAGGCATTAAAGTTATTAGCTGACAGTAACTCTCTTTTTGGTAGGGTGAAAATATTTTTTTGTTAAGCTACTTAAATTTAGTTCTTTCAAATGTGAACTGTGCCTGGTTTTGTTTCATAAACATGTAGCCATTAGTTACAGATCAATTGATAAAAGGTATTGACGAGAAATAGTATCAGGATACTTTTTTTTATTCCCCAAGGGATATATGGCACAGCTGGAAAATTCACGGAAATCCATACATTGCAGTAAAAAAGGGTGAAAATCCCAGCAATCTAGTGTCACTGCCACCAAAACTTGAACATTTGAGGGAATTATTTTCTAGATAGAGGATTTTTTTATTTACTATTATTATTTTTAAATGAAAAAGCAAGCCTTAAAACTTGAGATGTTGGAAGTGGCATTGGTTAAAGCTGCAGCTGTAGGTGAGGGTCAGGAAATAAGACTACCTGAACTGAATCCAATACAGTTAATGAAGCTACTGGATAGTGCCCGAGAGCTCTTCAAACTCCATGATTAAATCAAATCACATGAAAAGGTCTATCAAAAAGGCAGAAAAAGGTACAGTTTCCTGGTAACTTCTCCATGAAAGGGAGTTGATGATAACTTGTTTTCTTCTAATAACAAACCTTTTTGTATGTTTGCTGGTGAAGTGTAGATTCTAAATACGTACATGACCCACCCAAATTGCTTAATGCTGTATTAGGGTTGGTATATTGGAGTAGATGGTATATTACAATTTTCTTGTTTCAATATACTCCGTCTGAGAACTGTCAGACTTTTAAAGGTCTCTTTAGTAGTGGATCACTTGCAAGAGTAAGATTTCTTGTGCAATCTTCATATTCTGCTTTCTTCCTCCTTCTTCAGTGTATGTGGTTATTTCCCATAACAGATTTCTGCTGTTCTGCCTCCTATGAGCTGAGTAGCAGAATATACGAACCCAAAGTATATCCTGGGATTTTATTTCTCCTGCACATCCTTATTATTTCCAGTAAGACTTTGGCATCTTGATACAGTTCTTATTTCCCTGTCTTCTCTGCTCAACCCTGAAAGTAGTTTTTTGAGTTGGGCTTCCTGGTTGCTGTGGACTTGATCAGGATTATAGCCCTTGCTAGGCGAGGTGGCAATACTCCTCAGACAAGCAAGGCACGAAGATTAAATGAAAGCAGCCTAATCCTGAATGCTACTTAGTTGACTAGTAGTTGAACTACTCGCTTATTAGAAACAAGTCTAACTCATACTTTCATAGGTTTGTTTTTTTTCCCTTTTTTGCCCCACACACTGGGGAAAAGAAAAAAAAAAAGAGAAAGATTTAAGGCTGAGTCTATACTGGTGTTGCACTTGACCAAGGAAAATTAAATTGTTTCATATCTGTCATTACATTGGCAATGAGGGTTATTTCCCATGTTTTCATCATAAATTTCTGCTTCCTTTGATTAGTGCAGGCTTATGTTTCATATTTACCCTGGATTTCATATATCAGAATTCTAACGTATCTTGAAGGACTCTTAAGCAGCTTAAATATAAACCCTCCAAAATCAGCAGGTTTTGGGTATCTGGTGAAAAACTTATTTCCAAGTTTTATTTATTGTAGCATGACTGATACAGACATAGAACTGAGGAGCACAGTTTTTCATCGACTAACTATATAATGCATCGGTGCCTGTGAACCTTTGCTGAATGACTGCATTAAGTGTCTGACCTTAAAACTTATGGGATGACAGCAGTGATTTTATTTCTATGTTACTCTATGCTCAATTAACAAATTATTATGAAGCTGCAGATGGTGTTTTCATTCATCACTGAGACACTTTAAATTATTCTTTAGGTAACTTGGTGCATAGTGTAATTTATACATAACCGCTAGGAATCAACATCTCTAAATGATCCTGAATCCATAATCCAAAATATATTATAGTAGGTGATTGTCAGTCTTCAGCTGCTGACTTGATTGCACAGTACTTTGACAAGCAGATGTTACTAGGGAAACATTAACATCTTAAGGTTTTTTTTTAAAAAAAAGCATCTATTTATGGGTAAATTTTCTTCCTTTACTTAATTTCTGAAATATAATCTTACTAAATAACATTTCAATGTGTTTTTCCTTATGTTCCCATTATCTGTTTTTGTACAAAAGTGGGTTGTATTTATTATTGCTATTATGCAAGAGTTGAAGCAAATCTCCACAAGGTGGTAATACATTCTTCTTTGATCAGATAAATTCCTTTTAGGCTTTATCATAACATTTCCATAGTGAAGTCGGGTTGTTCTTCACAGTATTTTAATTTGCAAGGGTTTTGACAGTAATAGAAGTGAATGCTATCTACATGTAGTAACTAGGACACACAAACCTTTTGCTGTCCAGATAATGTTGGAGTATCGCTTCATTACAAAATGTCACTTCAGAAATAGCATTTTAGTTTTTTGCATGCCGCTTATTTCCTTATAGAGAAAAAACCTTTGCATTTTCCCAGCTTTCTTCATAATGAGAGATTCAACATAAAGAACATATTTTGTTTGTGCTGTGGTCTGATTGTCTTATCAAGCACTTGCTATGTTCCAGATAAATTTAACAAATGTGCTAGCGTATAACAGTTAAAAGAGTTCTGCCTGCACAATTCCTTTGAATACATTTGCTGAGCTCCCAATGTTGATAATATGAGTTCTATGTGTGGAATGAAAGCTGTATTGCAATTTGCACCTGCTGTTGGGGTCTCTGCTAATTCACAGTTTCCCAAGATGAATAAGAAGTGGAAGAGAATTGTTGGGGTTTTTTTGAGTGGTTTCCTCCCTGCTTTGCCATAGAGATTATGTTTGGGCAGGTTTGCTATCCAGTCCTGAAATCTATCCTGCCCGTGTACTGTCAAATATCTCCACGTTGGGAGATTTGCAAAACTCACAGTCGTTGAATGCAAGTTTTAAATAGAGAGGGCTAGAAATAGAATGAAATTGTAAATGTGAATTTTGAAGTAAATAGTATGGGCAATGGGAAAAGAAGATGCTCCACAGATAGATGCTCCACAGATTGGGAAAGGAAGGGATAGATGTATTTTGTTGTTTGCTTTAATGGGTGAGATTGCACCCATATCTGAGTTAATGCTGTAAACCTACATTGCTGCAAGTTGTACTGCAGAAGCATTAGAAGGTGTATTAGGGGATAGTTCTTCACATGACACTGCAGAGGCATGTTGTGACCTAGGGACAATGAATCTGACACTGACCATAGTGAGAAGAATTAAATGGGTCCCTTTTTTTATGCTGGTAACTGTCAAACCTTGTTTTTTCTTTATAGCTTCAGCACTTGGTGCTTGGACCTACCATTTTTTGACCTGGTGAGGTGTTGCGGTTTGACAGCTCTGCCCACTCCATGCTCTCAATTGTGGTGTGGAAATGGCAGAGTTCTCTAGATTCTAGGGTTTCCTAGACTGTAGGTATAAGTCTTATTTTTCCCCTTCCCTCTTAACTTTCAATATTTAAACAAGTGAGATTAGAATATCCACGAGGGTACTGCATGATAGGCATGCGTTCATTCAGGGAACATGACCCCCATGTTACCTTACTTGGCATCTGTACTTGTTTCCATCTGTATGGAAGCCAGGTGAGGGGTTTTAGTAGTTGGGTTTTTTTCTAGAGCAAATTACCATTTGTAAGTACAGAGTAGCCATCTTTGCTAAGGAGTTAACGTAACCAATTTTAGACTTGAATTTGAATTCAAGGCTCACAGCACTTTTGGAGAGGTGTACTCTGCCTGACCCTACCATCTGCCAGAATCCAGTAGAAGCTGAAATGACAGTTCTACCTTAAAACATTATCAAACCTGCAATCCAGTCATTTTTTTTTGTCTTGAGCCTTTTCACTTAATGTCAGAGTCCTCTAACAAAAGCTATGCTCTCAACACTGTTGTAAAGAATAATGTCAAACCAAAGTAATTATTGTTCAAACATTTTCCATATTCCATACTGTATGATCTTTTTTCATATTCATATGACGTTTCTGATTTTATTGGACCAGGTACAATGAGTTTAATACTTTTTTTATTAAATTCCATTTCTAATAACCAGAAAGAATTCCATTCTTCTGTTCTCTACAGTACATGCTTTAGCTTACTGCTCACCTTTCTTTAGATTGCAGAAGAAATGCAGGGTTGAATACTTACTGCTCAAATGAACAGGAAATAAAAGGTCCTTTTCTAATTTGATACATGACATGATGTCATGAATAAGGAGAGTCTGAGTATTAAGAAGCGAGTGTCATCCTGGGTCGTTCTACAGCTGCAGAGTCAATCAGCAAGTTGTCTGTGAGCCACTATCACAATGGCATACCCAGGAGAAAACCTCAGATGTAATGGTCTGTTGTAATTGGAAAGAGGTCTGTGGGAAATACAGCCTTTTGGAGGAGAGTTATTGTGTTTTGGATTCTAAAACGTGATGGTAAATGAGTTCCTCTCTTGAGCTGTAGTCATTCCTAAACTTGTTCGGGGGAATCTTGCACAGCTGCATAATCACTATACACTGTTTTTAGTGCTCGGTATGGTGGGTGCAAACTCTGCTATAAAGTGTAATGGCCTTAGGAATATCTCACATCAGTGAAACTCACTGGGGTTACAAAGCAGTGCAAAACACGTTTTTCCACAGTAGAACATAAGTCCAAAAACTAACGAGATGCATAAATTGCTTGTTATGCATGAGCCCTGGTAATAAACAAGAAATAATAATATTAGGATTAGCAACAAGTCATAGATTCAGGAATTCATGAGTTAGA
The DNA here is from genome assembly GCA_027560015.1 of Chloroceryle amazona. NCBI lineage: Eukaryota > Metazoa > Chordata > Aves > Coraciiformes > Cerylidae > Chloroceryle > Chloroceryle amazona. Next base: position 28,550 of record JANHFX010020692.1, on the reverse strand, counting down.
AGACATTAATCTACCTGCAGAGAAGTTGAGTATTTGTGTAGTTCATGCATTTCATTTGCTTTTTGCCAATATATCAAATTATTTCAAGTACCTATCCAAGAAGACAGCTGGAAAAGATGCTTCCCTAATTAAGGTTCTCATTTCAGGTGAAGCTGTACCTTTTTTTCTTGTAACTTTTTTTTTTTTTTTAAATGTGATCCATATTGGCAGGTGGCTCTGTCTCCATCAGAGACAAACACATTGTTACAACTGTCTAAGGTGTAAAAACCAGTTGATTACAATATCTAATTGATTTGCAAATTGCTAATCCATTAAAATTTAAGACATGTCAGTTCCTTAGCAGACCCTAAAGCTAATGGAGGAAATAACTCCTTTAGACATCTATTTTTAAAAATATTACTGTAAGTGCTAGACAGAGTTTCTGTTAACTATGTTTTCTGATTGTGCTTGAAAGCAGTCTTGAAGAAAATTTCTCAAGTATATGGAAGTTCCTTTTTCAAAGTTGTCATAATTTTTTTTTTTCTGGTCCCTAGAAGCCTGTATGACATTGAGGTGTTGCGTGGACACATGCAGGGAGAGCATCGATAGCTCCACAGTGCTTAGAAGCTGATGGGCAAATCAGGCAAAGGCAACTGTATTTTACATATGTGAAGGAAGTAATACAAAGGACATTAAGCAATTTACAGTCTATGTCAGAGCCAAAAACTGAAAAACCTCTAGTTCTTCCTCATATTTATCTAATACAATTTCTAAATGTATCTACTAGATTCAGATCACTGAGTTCTCATTACTCCCCTGTAGTATAAACAACTCTTTCCTAACTACACATAATGAAGTCTTTTCTCATCCTTCTATTTTTCAAGGCTGAATGATTCAATCTCAAATTTTCTCACAATAGGATTTTTTTTTTAATCTTTAAATACACCTTGTATGTTTTGTGGCATCATTTAATTTTTTGTTTTAGTAGCTGTATTTTAAAAGTAAACATTGAAAGATTTAAACATTTATACTAGAGATGAGATCCTGGTTTTTGTGGAGAAGGATTTTGTGTTTTGCCAGTGTTTCTTTTTCAAAACAAAACTGTGTCACAACCATCTAGTCCAGAGGAAATAATATAGTGAAACAGTAATTGCACAGCCCTCGATGAAATCCTGGCTCAGTTAAATCAATGGAAAAGCTCTCACAGATGACAATGAGACCTAAATTCTACCCATTGGTTTCATTGCCATTGGAAAATTCATGGAGCACGTGAGAGCTCTCCCATGTGCTGATTTGGCTTCTCCAACAGTAGAGGAAGTCAGAATGAGAATATTAGGGCTTAATCTACTTCCTAAGAGTTGCTTTCCCAGTGAGCTGGGTCATAAATACACTCTTGATATTTAAGCTAAAATCAGAAGAAAGGGTAGATTTTTATATATATATGTTGTTTGGTTTTTTTTCCAATGAATTACTCAGGAATTTATGCTTATGTTCTACAAGATAGATTTACAGAAGCTTGTATAGCTCAGGTGGATTACAGCTGCAACATTGTCCACTGTATGTACATATATATGTTATACATACAGATCCTGTGTTTATATTCTGCCAGCTTTATTTACAATTGTTCATATACCTCAGGGGGCCTAAGACACAACCAAGTCACCTCTTATGATTTTCTTTACAGATACATATAGATCCTTCAAAGTAACATTTAATTTTTTTTTTTGAATACCTGAAATCAACTCAGATATAATATTTATTCTTTGATCTGCTAAGCAAATTTCAGTTTCATTGTTGACTTTAAGCACATGGTGTATTTCTAGAAGAAGTAATAACTTAAATAGGACATTCATGGGGATCTATGTTAATGCAGTCTTGTGTCCTGTACTGTATCCTAACTGTTACTTTTTCTTATATCCAAACGATGCCTAATCATAATTAGATAAGGAACATAAACTGGAGCACTTGTGTGATTTTCCTGCTGTGGACTTCCAGCTATGTTAGACTAATAATATTAGCTGATTATCTAGTAATAAGTGTATGATGGGGGGGAGAACTTTGGATTAATACTGCAACTTCAGGATATTTGAAAAGCTATTTTGAAGGAAGATCATCATACTACGCAAGTTGCTGTAGCTTCATTGACATCAAAAGGCAAATGTAGGATACAAATCCAGCTTGTAGATTCTAAAAATACAAAATAAAAGTCACTGCCAGACCAAATAATTTCAAAACTGAAAAGATAGGACTGCTCAAAGTAATGTCAACCATCTGGAAGAGAGACTGCGTAGAAATAAAAAATGTCTTTGTCCAAGTTATCAACTTTTCCAAAGCTTGTTACAAAAGCATGAACCAGTCATTTTGGCAGTAGTTCAAACAACAAAGCTGTGAAATGAACTGATAACTAGTCAAGGCCACACACACCATGGCAATGAAATACAGTGAGATACCGCTACTGGTAATAAATGGAAAGAGAGTTGTAGGCAGATGGTCAAGACAATGGAAAGAAAAGAGACTGGCAAAGAAATCTGCCTTATAAAAGAAGTAGTAGAAGCAAAATATCTTGTTGGGGTTTTTTGTGTTTTGTTTTGGGGGGGGGGGGGTGGGTTTTTTTCTGGGGTGGTGGTTTTTGTTTTTTGTTTGTTTGTTTTTTCCCTTTTGGTTGCGAGTTGGTTTTGGATTTTTTTGTGTAGAGTAATCACTACTGATTTGGTCCATTTTGCTTGTGGATTAACTGCTGCTGAGAAACAATTTGTGGATGTTCGGGGGGGGCAGGGGAGGTAAGGAAGAATAAGAATAAAAGCAGCTTGTTTTTTAACTCTAATTTCATCAGGACATCTTCTAACTCATACACACTTAAAACATCAGAAGTGATCTTGTGCTCCAGGTGATGGATCATAATCTCATCAAATACCAAATTAGAAATTCGATATTTTTTTTTTTCCCCTATTCAGTCTGTTGCCAGATTGTGTATTGTGCTGTTTAGAAAGGCTGTGTGTCCTGGCAGAATGGATTAAAAGGTTGGAAATGAGCCTGTAAATTCCCAGGTGGTGACTGTGTGTAGGTGACTGGCTGTGTGACTGAGGAAATAACCTTTTTCCTTGAAGGTAGTGACTAAAAAGGCTGCTGACAAACAATCAGATGAGGCATTTTAATGCAGGTTCAGGTAAATAAAGAAATTGTTTCAATATGGATGGTTTACTAGCAGGAGCACTTTCCTGAAATAGTCTTTTGTTTTGTTTTGTTTTTGTCATGTTTTTTTGTTTGTTTGTTTTTAATGTCTGCATGTGCCCTCCCTCCCTTTCCCTACTCCCCTCAGATAGAGGCAGAGGTGTAGGAACTCTTGCCTTTTACTTGTGCACTTGCAATCCACAGGACTTTGTCCTCACAAGGCACACACATCTGGGCATTGCCATGTACTCTTTTTGTCTGGTTTTGTACTTCATGCTGTTACTAAAGGAGATAACTTTTAAAGGATGTCTTGGGTTTAGCATCTCTGTGTGTATGTGTATGGATTATTGTTGATAGTTATATGCTCTGTTTTGAGACAAACATGGCCATGCTGGCTGTTTTAACATTATTTGCAGTTTCTTTATTAGAACTTATTATACCATGGTCTATGGAAAATCTTTTCTGCCTGCAGCACTCAGAATCACAGAATTATTGAGGCTGGAAAAGACCTCTGAGATCACTGAGTCCAACCTATGACCTAACACCACATCAGCTAAATCATGACACTAAGTGCAGCATCCAATATTTTTTTAAACACCTCCAGGGATGGTGACTCCACCACCTCCCTGGGCAGCCTGTTCCAGTGTCTAATCACCCTTTCCATGAGGAAGTGATTCCTAAGATCCAACCTGACCCTCCCCTGGTGCAGCTTCAGGCCATGTCCCCTCGTCCTGTCACTAGCTGACTGGGAGAAAAGCCCGGGCCTTGCCTGACTACAGCTTCCCTCAGGTAGTTGTATCTCCTCTTCTCCACGCTGAGCACCCCCAACTCCCTCAGCCTCTCCTCGTAAGACTTTCCCTCCAGTCCCTTCACCATCACTCTCCTCTGGACCCACTCCAGCACCTCACTATCCTTCTGGAAGTGAAGGGCCCATAACTGCACACAGTACTTGAGGTGAGGCCTCACCAGGGCTGAGTACAGGGGCAGAATTATATCCCTAGTCCTGCTGGCCACACTATTCCTGATACAAGCCAAGATGCCATTGACCTTTGTGCCACTTGAGCACATTGATGGCTCATGTTCAGCCAGCTACCAGCCAGCACTCCCCGGTCCCCCTCTGCCAGGCCGCTCTCCAGCCACTCATCCCCCAGTCTATGGTGATACCTGGGGTTATTGTGACTGAAGTGCAGGACTCTGCACTTGGCCTTGTTGCATCTCATACCATTGGCCACAGTCCATTGACCCAGCCTGTGCAGGTCCCTCTGTAGCATCTCCTGATACTCCGGCAGATAGACATTCCCCCCCAGCTTAGTGTCATCCGTGAATTTACTAATGTTACACTCAATCCCCCCATCCAGGTCGTCAATAAAGATGCTGAATAGAACTGGGCCCAGTACAGATCCCCGGGGGACACCACTGGTCACCGCACACCGACTGGATGCACGCCATTCACAACCACTCTCCGCATCCAGTCATCCAGCCAGTTTTTAACCTAGCAAAGGGTACACTTATCCAGTCTATGGGCTGCCAGCTTTTTCAGGGGGATGCTGTGGGAGACTGTGTCGGATGCTTTGCTGAAGTCTAGGTAGACCACATCCACAGCCTTTCCCTCGACCTTCTTTTCCTAAACCCATGTTGGCTTACACCACTATGGACTCTTACAGTCTGCTCATGCAGTCACTGTAAAATCCTTTTAACAACTTTGCTGAGGCAGAGACATAAGGCATTCAGTTTTACTTTTGGTAGACTCACAGTATGACAATACTCTTAACCTCTGTTAATTGGAGAAATATTACTTGGCTTAGCTGTGTGATGTCTTTCACAGCCTATAAGTAATGTTTCTTCTTCAAGAGATATTTCTGAAATGGGAAGAAACTCAACATTGCCAGAAATTGCAATGAGTCAGTCATGACAGTTACTCATAAATGATGTGACCTACATCTAAAGGAAAATTCTGTATAAAATTTGCTGTCTGAAATAACTCTAAAAGTGACATTTGCCCTTTAGATATACAGATACAAATAAAGGGTAAATTAATCATAGTGAATGAGTCATTTTAAAGATTACAAGCTTCTACAGTATTGTTATTATGAAAGTTTTGTTCCCTGAAGATGCTCTACACCTGATAAGGTTTTAGAAATTTAATTGAAAAAGTTTAATAAAGAATTGAAATTATCATGCGCCCTTTTGCTGAAATACAAATGAACTAAGAGATTCTTTGTAAAAGAAGCTAAGGTGCATAACATGTTAGTATTCCTTTGAATACCATATCAACTTCTTGCTATTGTTAATAAAATTATGGTTGGTTTACAGGGTGAAATGATTTTTAAATAAATAGCTTCTGTGAAGATATTACAGAGATTTCAGTATCACTATTTCACAGTGTTGAGATAATGGGAAAGAAGATACACTTAAAGGTCATTGCTTATGCTTTAGTTATGTGTCTTACAATACTGGAATGATGTTTTTAAAAGAGTAACTGAATACTTATAACTTTCAGGGTTGATATTCTTTCAGATGCTGACAAACATACATCTATCTAGATAATGGAAATGATTTTTTTTATATGTGTTTGTTCATATAAATACAGCATGTAGTGCATTCAGCTGTGACTCATAAATAAATCTTGAAGATGCAGGAGGAATCAGAGCATTCAAATCTGATTTTCAACAGAGGGGGAAAAAATTTGAATTGAATTTCTTCAGTCCATTGGGAAGAGGTGATTTCATTTAACTCCTTCTCTGTTAAAAATACTTGCCAAGTAAAGAATTTTGGTAGAGATTTTCAAAGGCACACAAGAGAATTAGCATTTAGCTCCCACTGAAATAAAGTGGTAAAGCCTACTGAATTGCTACCACAACTATGTACTGAATTTCTTTGGTCTTAAGGTCCGAGACAGCTGCGTTCCACATCTGTCACTGGGCTTTCTTTCATTTATCTATTCCACTTTTTTGTACGAAGATGTTAAGAGATTTGTACTGATGTTACACTCCAGCAGAGTGACACTTTTACAATACACTTTTATAATTTCACTGCATTTTAGCTGTGTATTCCAAGCACTGTTCCCATCTGCTTCTTCTTGATAAGATATCTGCCTAGACTGGAGAACTTAGGTTGTTTTCTGTGTGATTTTTATAGCAAGTTCTTATGTTTTTCTATAATGTTCTTCCATGTCTCAAAGACAGTGTGCAAGAGGAAGTTTTGGTCTGCTTACAGGTGTGCTAGGTCTGCAAGAGGTTGTATCTTTTTCATATAGTGTGATGTGGATTTCAGTCTGTACGAGATTTCATTCTATTCTGAGGTTATAGTTTTCCCTAGCCTTCTCTTTTAAGGGACAGGGACTAATCTTCCAAAACTATCATTTCATCACAAAATCATAACTTCCAATGTGAACTCTTCAATCTTTTGATCACTTTCCTATACTCTTACTATTCATTCCTTTTATCACACTCTAACCTATTAAGATTATTTTTTTTTTCCTTGTAATACACAGCGTACTTTCATTCTGTGTTCCTTAGGTGCATCTTTCCTTGGATCTGGAATCTGAGTTCTTTTGCCATTATATGAAAAAAGCAGGTTGACATGACTTCAAACTTCTAGATTTACAGATTTAGGCCAAACTCTGCATCTTTTTACTTTTTAAGTCAACACAGGAGATGTTATGCTATTAACAATCTACTTTACCTGTCCATTCCTCTTTTACTATAAAATTGCTGACAAGTCAAAATACTTCAAGACAACAAGTAATTTTATAATATATTAAACAACATAATTGCACAACAGGTCTTTGATTTGCAATGTTGTCCCAGAGCATTTTCACTCATCATTAGGAAATAATCCAGGAATTTTCCTGTGAAAGGGATAGGATGAAATGAAGTGGTTGTTTGTAACATCTTTAACCCACAGGCTCTGAGGAAGAGATGTTGCCTGAACTTTCACACGAATACTAATCAAAACCTGGTCCTTTTTTGGGATTGCATTCTGGGTATGTGCAATTCACAGCACTATATGGAATAAGTGAACTGTGGCCTTAATTTTAATGTTAATATTCCTAGAGGACCTGAAATTAAGGACTGGACCCAAGCTTTAAATGTTTATGTATGGATGTAAGCTGAACTAAGGCACCTGGGGCCTTTGACATGTACTCACACTCAGAATAGACTTTTGCTTGTGATTGGCATGGATAAGTAGATTAAAAGTAAAAAGAGAAGGGGAAAAATTGAAAGGCAAGGAAATATTTACAGGGTGAATCCTCATTAATTTAGCAGCAGGCCTTAGCAAGCCTTCTCTCCCCAGCCCTGATATTAGTATCAGTGCTGGAGCTAACATAGTCTCCTCCAAACTACTAACAGTTCATAATAGCTCTTATATTGTCTGCATTCTGCAGACTTCCAAGTCTCCATACAACCTAATAGGTACAAGGTGCTGTGTTAAACTGTAAAGATTTCATAAAAATATTTCTAAGCTTAAATAGCTGTGGGCATCCGCCAGTAACCTCTAGAAACGGCCCTCTCGGCCTACAGTGGGCACAGACACAATCAACTAATGGACATATCTATATTACATCTTAAGATAGTACTTCTAATCATTTTCTCTCTCTCTAGGCTTTGTAGCCCTTCAGTAAAAGAAGGGAAAAGAATCCCATGTCACCAGCAGATGTTTCCAATTTAACAAATAAATTCTCTTATGACGTGAATTGGGAAGTCAGTTAAGCTCAGACTTTGTAGGACCCCGAAGTGAAGTGTAGGAAAATGGTTCTGGATACTTTAGAACACTGTTAAAAAATACTGTTAGAGCTGTTCAATCCCCTTAATATACTGGGATTGTAAACAGGCTTAGCCTTTGCTAATGTACATTAATTTATAAGTGCGAGAGGATTGGTCAAGGATTTCTGTCTCAAGTATTTAAGCTCCCCATTTTCTTCTTCGGTATTATTGCTGATGTTACCACCAAATACTGAGTTTTAAAAGGTTTAATAGCTACCTTTAGTCAATAAAAGGTATTGTTTATGTCTTTATACTTGTCCTTCTTTGGTATAGTGCGTAGTTCTGATATGCCTTGAATGTTTCCACCTTTCTATGGGCAGATTAATGATATTAAGTGTCATAAGTCCTATCCTACTAAAATTGTTTCAGTCTAACATGTATTGATCTAGATATTTTTATTTTTTTTAAACATAGAGGCTACGAGGGTCCACTCTTTGTTACTTATATTGAAAAGCTTAAGGTGTTTATGCGGTACAATACTGAAACTTTCTCATTTATGTCAGTTTATGCTTTGGTAGAGTGTTTAAGAGACAAGGAACTGTAAAATAAAAATAGATCATTTTTTAAAAATTATTAATCTGATTATTTGGTCATGTTTCAGTATATCCAATAAATACACATTTTAGAACTTAAGTGATATTCTTTGTTATATACAGAAAATATTTCTCAGAGTAGTTGAAAGCTCTGTAATTATGACATTTAATAATAATATAATGGCTTTATGTAGAAAGAATTTAAAGATTTTAACCACATGCCTTTGCTAGTTTACAAAGGACTTACTATCAAAGTGTACAGTGACATTTCTGTCTTAGTAGGACTTAAAATGTAGGAAGGGGGGGGAATTCCCAGCCCTATACTACATACAATAGGAGAATGTATTTATATATTTTCAGATGAGGAAATTGTAAACAACCAGAAAATGTGATCTTTTAAGTTTCCAGATATTAATTTTCTTTAAAGTAGTTCTGAAATTCTTTCAAGGAATTTGTATGCTTAGCTACTAAAAACACAAGACAGTCATCACAGGGTTGCGTGTGAGCAATATATGTATGAATTACAGTAGTGTACATCTAAGTGTCCTTTTTATTTGCCAAGGTATGGCTCAGAAGTCTATGTCTACTTCTTTACAATGAATACATGTTCAGGCAGTAAAGATTAAAACCTAATTATACACACATTGTCAGTACTAATATTTGTACTTAATTTGATTTACAGTACACCAAATAATAAACCTGATTAAAATTATAAAATGTTATATGTACAGCCATTAATATGCTTTTTTATAGTACCTTATTCATTTTTTTAACGCATATTAAACGAGTTTTAATGTTTGTAAATCAGATGAAAGGCATGTAAAGCTAAGATAAAAACCAGTGAATATGATTATTTAGCAGTAATATAGATTGCTTTTACACTCTTCTGTTTAAGCCCATTGTGATAGTATGTATTTCAAGAGATGAAAAGAAGTCTAGCTACAATTAATTACTCTGAATTGAAAGCAACAATTAGGAAGTATCTAGTCCTTGGTAATGGAAAATAGTGATGGGCAAGTAGTGAAAGGGAGGTTTGAATATTAGTTATCCTTTGATTTCATCCTCTTATCATGGTTGAAGAGGAATATTGCTTTAATGTGTCACACATAGATTTAACTCTGCAGTTTCAGACTGATGGCTTGATGTCAGCATGTTGCTGAGGGGGACCCACTTAGAAAAAGTCTACATACAGCTCGTACTACCTGACATCATGCTCTCAACAGGATAGATGCACCTGAGCTGAGACCGTGCTGCTGCGGCTAGGCTTCGGCCAATGCTGGTGCTAAGATGTCCGCTTTAGGCACATGGTGCTTCACAAGAAGTACACTACTTTGCAGATGTTCTTCAAATTGTAGCGCTTGTACTGTTAAAATCCAGGGATATTCAGTGAGCCACGAGGTGTAAAGAGGGGTGTCAGTCTGGGGGAGTGGAAGCCTAACATCCCAAACTGAAGTCGTAAATTATTACTTGCGAAAAGCAGGATGGGCATCACCCTGACTTCATATGAATGCAGAACAGCTCCCTGCACCCTTCCTGCCCAAGATGCTATAGGGAGAGAATTGTCTCTTTGGACCAAGGACATTTTCCTCCATCACCAGGGCTCTAGGGCTGGACTAGCTCACAGTCCAGCCCACTCCCTAGGAATCTGAAATATCTGCAGCTTGGAGATCCTGACAGAAGCTCCCAGTACAATAGCAAATTTGCTAGGGTAGAATGCTCAACAAAGAGAATGAGAAAACAAATTTATCATTTCATATCCATTAGTGGTTATCTGTGGTGCTGTACACACATTAATAATAAAAAATGCTAGGTTTATAAAATAAGGCATCTGCACATTTCTGAAATATATTCTTTCTGTTATCGGTACCCAAACTTTATGATAGACCATCATGTAATTTCCTGAGTATGCTGTTCCTTAGCTGAGCTCATATTATACATCTGCCATTAACAGGAAATAAATATGTGCCATTTTGACATTAAGATTCATGTCCCAACATGATATCAGATCTTCTTTAATTTTTTTAACCGATACCTTCAGTAAACCAGCATGCCTAAGGACTTGGATGATCAGATAACATTAGAAGCACACAGAATGAAAATGCTTTTCCTTTCAGTGTCTTACCACCATCTGCTACATTCTTTAGAGTGGTGTTATTTCTACAGACTATTAATAGGAGCTACACAGCAGCTTGAGCTGTTTCTAAATAATTAACTCCAAAAGTCATATTCTTGGCCATATATTTGACTTTTTTTTTTACTTCATCAGAGTGAAACTGTTCTATCTTCATATTTTTTTCCATGTATTTTCTTATCTATATATTAGTACTACTTCTAGCTGCTGTATTTGAGTTTCTAAAAAATCAAAATCAAAAACTTCCAAACCCCAACAGAACAAACCAACCCCTTTGTTGCATTAGACAATAATATGTTTTTTAAATTATGATGTATTTTCCTGATTTCTATTCACATGATTTGATTGTGTGTGATTAAGATATTGCTACTGTGAAATATGTTTCCTCTTTCAATAGTTGACTGCTCTTCATGAAAGAAGTAGCCACGTACATGTGAGGATTCCATTAGGAATTCCTAACAGTATTTCCTCAAGATTTCAACTTCACATATACATATACACACACACTTTGCAACGAGGTGCAGAAGGCATTGTTCAGTAACTTGAATAACGTCGTGTTTTTAACATAGATGGTGGTTGGTGTTTTATGGTTTTGTTGTTTGTTTGTTTTTAATATATGTGTTTTATTTAACATAGATAAAAAGAAAATATCTTTGGAACTCTCGAGGTACTGAACAACATCTTTTTACTCCTCATATTTTGTGGCCTTATCCTGAATTAATTAGTAGCTTAGTCATGTGGTGAGAGATTGGTTTGTTTCATTGTAGAGGAGGTGGTTCCCCATGAGACAGATTAGAAGAAATAATTTTTATTTACTTTTGAGAACTGTATAACTGTGTCAATTGAGAAATGTATGTCTCAAATTGTATACATGATCTATATTTCTAAGCTTTCAGTTATTCAAGGATTAATTTTACTAAGCTTGTCAATAATATTGTGGTTTTTAAACACTTATAAATGTTTATACAGTATCCTGCTGTAAAATACAAGTAGACTCCAAGGTGCATGGTAGCCCTTAGTAAATTAAGTCCTAAATATGTAGGGCTTTTTTTTTTTTTTAAGGCAATAATCAGCACATAATACAAATACTCTAATGCATCTTTGAAGTGATTCTATTTCTGTTAAGGTTTAATAATTCAGTCTTTACTACCCTTGTCTAATAAATACAAGTATTATTACTATTATTAAAAAATAATAAACTAGAAAGTCACAACAGCACCAAACCCAACGTATAAATTAACCAATAAAGACCACTTTCTGCTCTTACATGACTATTATTTTGTAATCATCTTTGTGTATTACAGGCAGTGCTCCCATTGACGTCAAGTATTAAACTCCATAGTAATGATCTGAGTCCTTTATTACTCATAAAAAAAAAAAAAAATCAGTGTCCAAGCTGTTGAAACAATTATCCCACTACAGAAGCTTCCTATGTTCCCAGGGAATCTTTTAAGAGATGGTTGTTAGGAAAGCAAACAAAGACAGTTTCACATGCTCATGGAACGCCATAGAACTGGCAGGGATATTAACAGCTCAGCATGATTCATTTGTCCTTCTTGAGTGCTCCAAATCCATCACTCCACATGACAAAATTCACATTTTTATTGGATTTCCGCTTCTTGGAGAAAAGCTACATTTCCATTTTTAATAGATTTTTGTCTTCCAGAATAAGACTGAAATTTTTTGTTATTGCCAACCTCCTAGCAATTCTGCATAGACAATGTAAAGCTTATTAGTTTATTTTTGTAACAGTCTGTATATGCACATGAATGCAGGTTGCTGAGCAAAGGGAAAGAGGCCTAATTAACCAGACAGTTAATTACTAGGACAACACCAGTCTTTTGTTTGGAGCAATAACATTTACATAATACTGCAGTTCTCATTTTTGGTCTGAAGGAAATCATGTAGGCTGTCTCCTAAATGGTGGAGCTGGAGGGCACATCCTAAGCTCATTTTCATCAAGGTAGATGGAAGTTGTATAAATAAATGGGTGAAAGCTGAATCAGATACGAACACTGAGGGCTACCATTGGGATGTATTTACCAGGTAGACAGAGCTCTATTGCTAAAGCTGTCAAAAGCACGCTATACTAATAAATATGTAGTGTTGCCAATGCAATAAAATTTTCTGTTACTTTGCTTCATTCCAGAGATGCTTATTTTTAAACCCATGGACAGCACAGTTAAGACAATAAAAAAATCTGTAATTTAGACCTGTTCTGATCCAGGAGAACTCAACCCTGAAGAATGCCTATACAATGCAAGGGGTACTTGACTCAAAGTTATTGACTCTTAATTTGGCTTCTCTTGGTGTGGAAGTGGATCTAGAAAAGAAACATATTGAGGTGTTTGGTCTATGGTCCTTCCATAATCAATGAGTGGGGGGCACATGGCTAAAACAAACATGCCACCATAAGGAAGAAGTGGAAGAGAAATGCAGCAACAGATTATGCTTGCTAAGGATAGTACAAATTGCATTTTTATTATTTATTTATTTAATCTCCATCTGTACAGGTTACTAAAAGAGTCTGGACAACTAATCAAGATTAGTGACCTAGATTATCAGCTTTTAGAGTGAACTAACTTAGGTCATCTTTTTTAGGAGCAGCAGGTTGTTATTGCCACCCCACTACCTAGTCCATTGAGTTTGGTGAAAGAGCTATTGTTCCTCCAGTTGTCCTCTTCCTGCTCTATGCTGGTCCTAACAGGTTTGGTTACACCATTTAGGAGAGAGCCTGCACGATTTCTTTCAGACCGAAACAGTAACTGTTCACTTCTGGTCTGGTCAAACAGGAGCTCAGGCTCTCCTGATGGCTTTATTTTCTCTGTTCAGCCAAGGAAGGATGAGGAAACACTTGCATGTTGGAGCAGTTTTTATTAAGGGGGTTTGTTACCCACATTCCTAAGGAGGATATTAACTTGTGTTTTCAATTTCAAAGTACGAATTGCTCCTTTCTCCCTTTGTTTCTGTAAGTAACAAATCCGCGTACCAATGTCCCTTACGGGTTCACTTGTTAAGATCTGTAGTCTTCAGCCCCTCCTTTCCATGTTTTTTCTTGTTACTTACTTTTTCTCCACACTGGCCACCAGATCTTAGCCTGAACCTCACGTTTTGATTCTGACCCCAGATTCCATAGCCTCCAAAAGAGGTTGGTTCAGGTAGTCTAGTTTACATTCTTCTCTAGTGGGAGTTACACTGTAATTCCTCTAAAATATTATTTCTATTCACACATTGCTTTTCACAGTTAGGTAGTCCTTATGCAAATTCTAGTGGGCATACCAGTCAGCTGAAGCTGCTCATGCTAAACATGCTGTTGTCCTTGTTTTACAAGACACTTCTGACTCTAAGCAGGTTTGATTCCATATATTTCTAACCTCATTTGCATCTCAATAGTATCACACCCCATGTGTTTGCACATTTCTTTTGTTGAGGCTTGTCATCTGAATGTTACCTTTCATCCCACCTCGAGCTTTTACATAAGACCACTTGTTGTCATCTTGTGATCTACTAAGCATTAATATTCTGCAAGGCACTATGGGGGTTGTGCTTCACTGAGCACATTTTCACCTGAAAGCAGTTTTTTAATATAAACATTTGCTTAATATTCTGTACATTTAGAGCATTTTATCTGCATCAGTGCTTTACTGAAAGTAATTTAAATTCAATGGGAACTGATTATGCATAAAGAATCAACCTCTTTCATAGCAGTCTCAATAATATAAACATAGATTATAAAACTTATATGCCCGATTGGAAGAACATTTTGTGTGGCAAAATCCACGTTCAAGCATTTCATCTGTTTCTACATGGATGCTGAATTGTATGTTTAAGGGAGGCTTCTGCATAGCACTGTGCTGTGAAGCTTTTTAAAGCTCAATTATGAGGCATCATTTGCAGAATAATTCTTTATATTGTAATAAGCTATTAAAATAAACAGCTGGAATAAACAGTCGGTTGGGAGAGATGGACACATAGCCCTTCCACAGTCTTCAAACTGTTTTGTTGTGATGGCAGCCTGATCTCGCAGGTCTTTCAGAACATACTAGCCCTTGCAGCTTTTGAATGTGTTCAAGCAGTTGTTGTGGACAGCTTGCACATTTTGCTCGCATTCGCCTCAGGTGGTTTATAGATGACCAAAGTAAGCTGGTTTCCTTCATCTCAGACTAGATGCAGCTCTTGGAATAGACTGGCCTGAACGGTGAAGACATCTATCAGTTCCTGTTGACTACAGATCTAGTCTGTATTATTAAACCAGGAACCTAAAGTATCTACAGGGCTGAAATTAAACAACATGATTGACAAATCAGTACCTGTGTGGTCCTGGGCTGCTCTCCTAAACCTGGACTGCCATCTGGGATTCCTAAATAAACAGCTTCATCTGCAGATGTGGTGAAACCTCCAGAACCTCTGGATTTCAAGTTATATTTTTGGCTTTCAGAGCTTTTGAAAATAATGTGAAGGTTTTGATACCTAACTTAGAGTATTTGAAGTTTGAAACTTGAGATTTTCCTTGTCTTAGTTTCCACACCTGTGATGTGGAGTTAATAAATAATTAAATACTTTAGACAGAGGTGTATTATTAATGTTCATTTATAATTAATGTTCACACAGTTTTTGAAGATTTAAAGTGACATACAACTGTTAAATATCATGGTAGTTTTCATAATGAAAAAGGATAACTTCAACAATAGAAAAATATTTTTATCCTTCATCTTCTAGTAGTATCAGTGCAAATTTGAAGGAGTTTGCAACTGGGACAGCATTAAAACATAGTACCTTGGTTTAATGTGTCAAATTACAGTGGCTGATTTCATACCTATTTATTTAGAAATAGACTGATGTTCTACTCATAACTGATATAAAACTTGTAAGATGTGTCTGTCATGCACTTCTGAGGTATGTACCTGGTACTGACAAGCTTATGATAAATTATAGCATCATGTGATAAATCAGAGAGCTGTTGCAAAACATTATTTTGCAATTCACCTTCACTATCACTAGATCTTTTTTTACATGTAGATTTGAAGTTTAATCTCCAGCCTCTAAAAATGGTTAGATCATGAAATTTCCTTCAGCAGCTAGATGTGCAGGAAAGCCAGTACTTGTTTCTGTGACCATGACAGTGTAAAAGAGACCATGCCCCACACTTTCCACTGTTTCTTTAACGGTAAATGTAGCAGACCAGTAATGGGCTTCTGCAGGGCTAATAAAACAGGTGTTCAGGCTACCCCGAATTTTAATTTTTCTCTTCAAATTTTTGGCAGTACTCTCTATAGAGTATTATTAATTAGCTATCATATCAAACATGTTCTCAAAGTCAGTGGTGTGGTTTGGTTTTGTGGGTTTTTTTGTTGTGTTTTTTTCTTCTACCTTGTAACTACTTTATAATTGTATTAGACACTTATTCTACATCTCGGTAGACCTATCTGCTGTAGTGTCACTAGGAAATTCTGAAGTTCCTAAATTACAATAGATAAGTGGGAATGAAGGGAACTTTGAAAATACCAGACTGTGTATTCCTTAAATTGTGGACTACGTTCTGCTTTGGTTTCAAGCAACCAAAGTGAATGGTAGGGGTATAAGAGTAATGGAGTTCAAAATTCAGCAGTTAGTGTACATTTCAGAAAAGGGAAGTTTTACAATGACTGATTGAACTCTAGGTTTTGGTATTGTATTGTCATTTCACTTGCAACTGTCATGGTTAGCAAATAAAAACTCAAGAACATTATGTGCTTATGAGGGCCACAGATTTGCAATTAAGTAGTTACTTAATCAGGCAGGTATAGCAGGCATCAATATACCGAACAGGTCAAAAGGCAGTGTGGCTTTAAGTCTTGAATGAACAGCTGCAACTTTATTCTGTCACTGCCTGTTGGTCACTACCGATCTTATTTTTCAGTTTGCCTCCCCATTGGTATGACTTCTATTTCAATAGATATAACTTAAAACTATGGTAATATACTGCACTTAAAAGAACAACTTAAATTTGTTATCCACTGAAGCAGATCAGCTATGAGTTGACAACTGTGGGTGCTAACTTTTCTTTCCTTTCCTCCTTATTTTGTAAAGCAAAGATTATGATTGACAGTTATGTAAACTGAACTATGTTTTGATCAAGTAATAGTTCATTGCTTTAAAAACACATTCCTGGTTTGGTTTTGGCATTTATTTCCCCTTTGGCATATTGTTATCCTGTCATAAAAAAAATACTGTATTGTCTTTCTAGGTAGAAACTGTTCAACTGTAGCGCAAAAGAGAAAAGATGTGTTTTCTGTCCAGATGAACACTGAAGGTGCTCTTCTGCACAGAGTTACCAAAGAAACTGGTGAGGAAAAGGGCACCACTAGTAGTTCTTGGTGAGTTGCTGAAATAAGAGGATTAAGCTAAGAAAGGTTTTGGTTTTATGTTTAGGCTTGAAAAGCAAGCAAATTCTAGGCTCTGTATGTAGGGGCTTTGAGTTGAACAGCACTGGACTTCCTGCAGATTAATTTGCATGTGCTTTCCCCATGCTGAGTTCAAGAGACTTTCTTCTCCTCTGAACAAGAAGTTCAGAGGAGGAATTGGAGATGTGTTCACATGAGTCTAATCCAGAATCATATAGAAATTTGGGGATTTTGCTCATCTTATGTGACTCACCAGGTTCAGATATGCTTTTTGAGTATCAAAAGAGATCATTCCTATTTAGTTGCTGTATGAGCCAGTCCTGCCATACAGCACTGACTAGACTAAAAGCTGTGGATTTATTATGCAAATAGTGACAAATAGCTGCAAAAATGTGAAACTCTTCATCTCTGGGAAGAAAAAAAAAAAATCAGATTTGTTGAGAACCTCCTATTATCTGGTATTTACTGTTATTTGTATTATAGACATTAGCTATTTTTGTTTCATATGGTAGTGTTGGCTGAAAATGAATCCAATATTAGTCTTTATTGCACTGGGGACAAATGCCATAGTATTCAAAAATGTGAGAAAACACGACATTGAAGTGTAAATAAAAGAAACCTTTTATGCTGCAGCCAAGAAAGAATGTGATTGTATAAATGGAATGACGCTCATTTTCTTGCATATAATAGTCTTCCACGCGTGTTTCAGATACAAACATACATATGATCATTTTCTGATAAAAAATAAGCACTCAGAACCATAACCAGATTAATACAATTGTTTATGTAAATCCATAGGTGTGGTCCTGGACAGAAAGTTTTTACATAAAGCTTTCTTTAATCAAAACTGCACATATTTGCTATTGTCAGGTAGAAAAGATGCACCCTGTAGCTTCTGGCTTTGTTGATGTGCTGCCAGGCTGTTCAGACAGTTGCCATAGGTAGTTCTGCTCCCCTATCCATATTTTATCCTTTGTATCTTACAGTCCACAGTGTGTTTGATGCATCTACGCATATTATGCTATTGATTGCAAAAACTATTACAACTCACCAAGTGTGTAGGAGAATGTAATTTATTGAGGCCTCTTTGCAGTAACTACTTGTTTTGCTAATTAATTTGCATAGCTTTCTTCAATATTTCCATTACAACTGCAAACCTAATTACTGTATTTCACTAAGATTAAGTGTAGGATCTGTTTCTTTTAAAGTATCTTGCCTAGTTTTCAAAAGAAATCAGTTCAATATAATCAAATTGTTTCTCAAAATCATGGCTTGAGCTGTTGAATGTCCACAGTCGTATGTATCAGGTCTAACTATTACTTAATGCAGACACTTCATATAATGTGACCTCTATGTTTATTTGTATAGTGTTGCTAAAAAATAGCTGTGACCACTTGATGGGCTAACCTTTCTATTTAGTTTAAAGATAGGACTTGCTGTAGAGAAATTACTTATCTCTTTCCTTTTCATCCTGAGAGACAGCTAGTTGAAGTGACTATTTTTTTTCTAAAAGGAATGCACCTAAGCTTCATTCTCAAGACTTGTAATGATAGGAAACAAATTCCATTCTCAAAATAAATCTACAGTATATTACTAAAGGCACAAACCAATGACCACAAAAGGTTTTGTTGTGAACTGGTTCTGAGAAGCAAAACCTGAGCATCAGACATTAGGTAACATGGGTGCATGCCTATGTTTTATGACTATTATTTCCACATATGAGCAGGGAATTCATGGAAGGGCAATGCCAAATAGCTCATTATTCATGTGTATGAACACATGAATTAGCTTGACCTCCAAACACAGTTGTTTGCACAAGCTTAATGCATGTTCACAGATGCTTGTGACCTGATTGTTAAGCTAAGCTCACAAGCATAATGCACTTATGGACTATCATGAGTAGAGAAAACTGTAGTGTCATTCTAATAGTAAAAACTGCCTCATTTCTTTCTCTTGCTACAGGGAAGTGATGGTGTTTTAGTTCATTTTCAGCTTTGGTTACAATGTAAGTTTCACACAGGAAGCTAATGAGGTGGGCTTGTTTTTAATAGCCTTTTAGGTGTTTATTGCTTTAGGTTGCCAGTTTGGGTGGGTTTTTTGTTGTTTTGGTTGTTTCGTGTTGTGGGTTTGTTGTGGGTTTTTTGTGTGGTTATTTTCTGTGGGGTTTCTTTTGGTGTTCTTTTTTTGCTTGCTTGTTTGCTTTTTGTTTTTATTTGCTGCTTTTTGGCAAGCAAGTGGTTAATGGCTTTGAGTTTGTTTGGAGAACAGTTTCTTTCTTTTAAACACTCTACATAATGCCCAACTGAGAATGCTGACACCTACAATTATATTTTAAAAGACAAGAAGAAGGAAAAAAAAAATTCATGTGTAGATCCATCAAGAAATTCCAGTGTAATGAGTGAAATATAGATATTGCAATGTATGCTCAAACATGAAGATTGTTTTATGAAAATGATATAGGTGTAAACACACAAAGGGCTGTTTTTTCTTAAATTACCTGTAAAAAGTACTTTTTATTGCTCAATATCTTGTGTTTATGTATAAGTTTTTGATAAGATGAAATGTTAAGGCATAAAACTATTTAAGACATCATATGCCTACCACAAATAACTTAAGGGATGAATGCAGACTTAATCCTGAAAATCAACTCTATTTTTGTCAGTCATAAATGCTGGTTTATAGAACATATTGTTTTTTTATGTCAGATCATATATGCTGGTTTAGTATTTTGGAGAGGACTTCTAAAATCAGTTTGGTTTAGTAGCACAACGGGTAGAGAAAGGAAGAAAAATGCTTGTGTGCAGGAACTCCTGCTAGAACGCACCACAGAGGCAGCACTTGTTGAACCCAGAAAAGAAAAAATGTGGTATTTCAAAACAAACCAGGGAAGACAGGATTTTACGAGAATGTGAGAAATGAGATACAGGATGAAAGAAAATTTGCGGAGCCAGTTTTCTACATCACACAGTAGTTAGAGTAGACATACTGCTTGAGCATCTTTGCATGCTGATGTATGCTGACTGTAAAGGCTTTTTTGCTGCTATCATAGTTAACCCTTTACCAAGGCAAGCAAAGCTATTGGGATCTACAAAATTTATTCCACTACAGTGAAAGAGCTATAGGCTGTCTTTTAGAAGCATGGTTAAGTTATTGTGCCTCTTCACAAAATCACCTGTTGTAGAGAAGGAAGAAATGTAGCATATACTCTTATTTCATTTATGTAAGTGATGTGGCATTGAAAATAGGAATAGATAGAGAAGTAGCAATAGTTGTGTTTTCTGATAGGGTGTACAAGAAAACAAATTAAAAGGATTTTGGAAAACAGTTTTTACAAATACAGGAAAGGTTGTGTATGCATGTACTACTACATCTTTTCAGTATGTATGTTTTCCATTAGAATTCATGCATTTGTGTCACTCTACATTGCTGGACAGAAAGCTGCCATCTGAATTTTAACTGAGACCACAGTGTGATAGTTACTCTCAGGAGAATTGGAAGTTGAAAAATTATTATGCTGCGTATAGTGGATATGAGGGATTAGTAAAAGGATATTATTTAAAAACAACAAGAATCCATGGTACAATTTTACCAGAGGAACATGGTGAATTGGCAGATTGGGTTACATCTCAGTTCTTTGGTTCAAACAAAGGTGTACAAGTTTGAATGTGACTTAGACAGAAGCTATATACTTGTAGGGGAAAAAGACTAAAACTACGTATAGCAATGGTTGGTGTGTATTCTCAGTGGCTAGAATAGGGGCAGCCTGTGCTGAAAACATAACTGATGTGATTTATACCCTATCCATCTCTTGCCTGTTGCCCAGTGAGTTCACTGCAAGTAACAGTCATTACAATTCATGTATCTAATATTTTCTTTTGCAAAATGCAAGCCAATCCAGTGCTGCTCGGCACTGTACAGTGCCAGACAACATCACTAGCCCAGTGTCCCTGATATTAAGAGTGCCAAGGAAAGGGTGTAGGAACTGGAGAAGCCCATAATGGTACTCCTCCAGCATCCTTTCTCATCTTCCAGTGATTTGCAATCAAGGACACCCTGAAAAAGTGATTTGCAATCAAGGACACCCTGAAAAAGTGGTGTGCTCTCTCTTAGTGTGTGCATCAGCATTCAATGGGGTTTTCTTTCCAGCTGCTCCTTGATCTTAGGTAGACTTTTAGACTCTACAGCATCCTGAAAGACTTCCGCAAATGGACTGTGGATAACTTCAAGAAATACTTTTCAATTGTTTTGAATATATCCAAATATATCTCTGAATATATCTCTGCTAATTTCTTTTGTTGCTGTCTGGTTGATGGATAAGAAGAGGGAGAAGAAACAGTTGCTCTCTGTTCATCTTCCTATGCCACAGAAAGATTAGTGCCACACTTACACAGAAATGTTCAGTTGGCCTTGTCTGTTCTACTTCTAATTTTTTTTTTTTGATGACTTGAACAGAATTTAAGGTGTGGGGATAAAATGGAATTACTAAATGTAACAACACTGTTTTCTGTGTAGTACTCTATTCCTTTCCTAATAATAAATAATGTATTATCTTTTAAACTGTTACTGACCATTAAGATGAAATTTCTGCCGGTCAGTCTGGTAGAATGACAAGATACAGTCTCTGAGCATTAATGGTGATTTCAGTCAGTACTCAACATCACATACATAGAGTTAGGATTGCTTTCTCCTCACTAGCATTCCTTTCCTTTTGTTTATATTAGAAGGGTGGGTTTTGCACACACAAAGTATTCAACAAAAATGCTTAAAGGATATTGCTACACTGCATTGTAGTTCCCGTGCAGCGCGTCTCAGAACTTCAGAAAGTTCTCTGAAATGGGAATTATTTACAAGACTTAATGTATTGGTATCATTAGACTTGCTGGAGATGCTGAAGAAACCTATCCTTGTAAAATCCATACCATGTAGATGGAAGTAGCTTTTCAACGTGCAGCAAAAGTGCACTGTTAAGTAATAAAAGAAAGAAACTAAAAGGCAGAATGGAGTGCTGAGTCAGCTTTTGGGCCTATCACTTATTTAGTGGACATAAAAGGAGGAAATAATGCAGTACACTTTCCAACTCCTAGGGGATGTGTACTTTGTCAGACATCACATTAACTGTAAAAAGGATTTCATTTTTGTTGATAGAAGGAGAAGGTAATCTAAGTACCTCCAAATGGCGTCTGTGCTCTGAATAATCCTCATGGCATCTATAATGATCCAGGAAAGCAAGCAAGTATTTATTTATCCCTTTCATGAAGAAAGCAGATGTCCCTTCCATGGGGTTAATGTTGCTTTTATTCTGTGGTTGTTATCTGAGAGATGCAAAGGATGGTTGAGTGACATATGTAGAGTACAGTGTGGCCCTACTGTCTCTCTGTTAGTCTGAGCTGGGCGTTTGGGAGAAGTCTTGAGCTAGACTTAGCCACTTTTGGTTTTGTTGTATTCATAAATGGCAATGAAAGCAGACAGTTTAAATGTCCTTAAAAATAATATAACCATTTTTAGATGTTATTCTGACTTCAAAATTAATACAGGAACACTTTGTTGCTGTGTTTTCTAAGTAGTAAAACTTACTTTTAAATTCAATATATAAATGGAAGCATGACTTCACTTATTGTACTGCTGTTCAGCCTACATTGTGACTACCATGAACATAGCTATTTCATGTGAAATCCAGACCTGTTCAGTTAGATGCTACTCTAAGTCCTAAAAATATTTTCTGCAGTGGATGAGTATTTATATCTATACAAAATCTTCCTACTGATTTCTCTGAGCATTTTTTCCACTGACATCCACTGTGATCTCCAGATCACCATGATGAAAGCTCTTCCTGAATTTGACCCCATGACTTTATCATCCTTAAATCGCTGTTTCAAATAGGTATTTTATTAGATAGGTATTTTATTTATTTATTATTCTCTCTGCTTTTCTATTCTAGGATGGTAGTGGTGGCATTTGGGGGGCTTTTAGAGCAAACATATTTGTACAGGTCCAAAAATAATATTTATAATGCATAAAACATCCTTCGCCCCCCTCATTTCTTTGCAAATGTCAGCTTCTGTGTAAAGTCCAGTTTAACTGAAAATATTTTTGTATTCCCACTGACCCAAAGGTTTGTGAATGCTGCAAAACTCAAACTAGAAAAGCTACTGCCTCTCACCTTGCAGTGACAGTTAATAGCAGTATAAATAGGTATGAAATGGTATCTAAATAATGATTTGCACCCATTTTGAACAGGCAAGAATGATTAAGTGAAATAAGGCTCAGACCAACAGAGAACTGGGCTGTGATTAAAATGTTCAGTAGTTTTACTGTTGTGGGTGACCTTTCCCAGCCTGTTGTTCCATTGCAGTGCTTTGAGGTGTCTTTTCTATTCATCTTGTTGGGCTTTGTGCAGCTTTTCCTAAACTTTGGACTATCTACCAAATGTTTTTTTGTTTTTTTTTTTTTCATTGTGAAGCATGAAAATATTTCACCCTTCCATTGAAATTCTTGGAGTATGGAACCTAGTTTGACTTTGAAAGTCTTTAAAAGGAGGGGAAAAAAAGTTTAACTGGAAGGTTTACTAGAATCTAAATGCATTCTCTGACTTTTATTTTCTTTCTATGTCAAGTTTGGAAATCAGTATGTGGTGCAGTATTGAATCCTGTATCAACTTAATTCTTTACTTGTTTGTTTTTTCAGAAGATTAAGTCCAAGACGGTATAATTTGGTGATTTACCCATGCCATTGTGACCATCTCTGTTCTTCCACAATCATACACGTTGCTGTTTCCAGCTCAAGGCACATTTTTCATATGCCCTAAATATACACGAAATAAATAATTCTTATCTTTTTAAAACAAACAAAACCCCAAACTTCCACTCTTCACCAGAACTGGTCGTAACATGTTTTTACACTGTGGTCAGTGGTACAATATTCAAGTACACCACCGGGCTGTTCCCAAAGGGCTGTGGGTGTGCTTTGGAACCCTGTGGTGCAGGATGATATCCAGAGCTGATCACTAACTCACCTTATTTAAAAGTGCTAATATCTTTTCAGAGCTGTAATTCACCAACCTTATTTTTAAGAACTCATGTCTCCTTTTTGTCTCTGCTGTCTGGGAAATGTATCTATGGCATTTGTGTTATGAGGACAATTCCATTACTTTCTCTTATTCATTTCCATTTCTTGAATTACCTTGCTATCTATTCAAAGACTGGCAAAAGCTCTTCAGATCCATAATTACATGCATTTGGGTTTTCGTAATTTAAGAAATGCAGCCTCCCATGTGCCTTCACCTTCACTGGCAGGGGCCCTTCTGTTCTTCTCCTTTTACATTTCTTCTAGACAGTTACAGAATGATTCTGGGAATGATGAAGGAAAAAAAATGACGTTTTCAATTCTTACTACTATTTTGTGGGGCTTTTTTCAAAGTTATATACATTTAGAGATATGTATGTATCAGTTTTCCTTCAGGAGGCTTCATTTACATATGTTCAAAGCCTTGTGAAACTGGAATCTAGATAAAATTATGAAGATAAAGCTGAAATTTAATAGTGTTGTCAATCTTCCTTGTAAGCTCAGGACTTCTGCTGCCATCATTTTAGACTGCTTTAATCTTCCCCTTCTATGTTTATTTTTGATACAGTTGATTCATTTCTGTTAGATTAGTAATAATGAGCTGAAATCTTTCAGTATGCCAGAAAGATCGTGACTTCATCTATTTAATGTATTGATTGATAGCTAATATACTGTTCTTCCAAGCTACATGGGGAATATATGCAAACTTTCTTTAAAAAATTTTAAGTTCTCTTTTATTTTAGGCTTGGCCAAAGTATCTTTTGTTTTATTTACCTCGAAAATTGTTTCACATACTAAAATCTGAAATCTGGTGTAAAGCAGTATTTTATATTTTTGGGCGGGCAGAAACCAGCCACATGATCCATCTTTCAATGCAGACTCTGAAGCAGATAACCTCAGCCTTCTCGTGTCCTGGCATGCTTTGAGATCCAAAATGTCCAGTCCCATCTTTTGAATATGACTTTGAATATGAACTCAGCAACCTAAGTTTTGGAAAAGAACATTAGCAATTATTTTAATATTCCTGCAATGTTATCTTACCAAAAAAAAAATCCTAACAAATATAGTCTCGTATCTTTGAAATGAATAATTTTCATGTAACGATCCTTTCTACATCTTAATAGCACTTTCTCATCACATAATGAGCCATTAGTCTTCAAAAACTGTACGCAAATCTATCTGAAGTATTTAAAGCCTAACCAGCCACTAAAAGCTGGGGGTTTTTTTGTTGTTTTTTTTTTTCTGTGTGTTTTTTTTTTTCCTCTGGACTAGACCTGTTGTGCACTATTCCTCCAAGTCAAAATATATGAAAGCAATCTAAAGTTTTTCCATCTAGCTTAAGTGCTTTTCTGACTAGGGGCATGGATCTATGATCTTACAGCACTGAAGGACTACACAGGGGGAAGCACCAGAAAGTCTGAAATAGGCTTTTCTAAGCTACCAGAAATATATTGGGAACTACATGGGATTCTATTCAGCCCAACATTATACAATTTTTAGCTATTTTGGGACATAGTGGAAAAAACTTCCTATGAATGTACTCATTAATGCTCTGCTTGGATTAGAGTGTACATGATATGTTTATGTAAGATGCCTGCTCAGGATCTTACTAATGACAAATGCTGAAGTTTATGAACTTCAATTAACAGCCAGCAGGCAGTTCTAGTTGGCTCAAAAGATCAGGTGAATGTTCGGTCTCAGTTGTCTCAACCACTACAGCAATACTTGGCATCAACACGTCAGTCACTCTTTCCCTGTACAACCTCATTTTCTAAAGAAAATGGAAGTTTGATGCATTTAGAAAATTGCAGGTCTGATGGCAAGTGCAAATAAGAAGGAAAATTTCTAAAACTTTGAGTGCCCCAAGCCATCAGGTAACGAGGCACCAAATCCTGCCTTTTTGCCCATTGTTATTTCTGAATAGAAAACTGCTCACAAA
Source organism: Chloroceryle amazona (assembly GCA_027560015.1). Lineage (NCBI taxonomy): Eukaryota > Metazoa > Chordata > Aves > Coraciiformes > Cerylidae > Chloroceryle > Chloroceryle amazona. Next base: position 2,586 of record JANHFX010020692.1, on the reverse strand, counting down.
AATAGAGATTAGGTTGTAACCCCTGGAAAATTTGTCTTGATATAGCTCCTGACATTTTTAGTTAGTATCTTTAACCTAAAATTTTGCAAGTGGACTTTATTTTGTTATTTAATTTTTACTGAAATTTCTTTGTTTAAATCCTTATTATGTTTATGAGGATAACATTCAGTAGATTGGGTAAAATTTAAGCAACTTTGCAGTAATTAAAATGCAGATTTAGTTTTTCTGGAGTGTAATAGCTTTGAAGTGTACCGAGGTCTGCTGAGGGAATCTGTTATGTTTGTGTATCCTAATAGAACATAATGACTGCTTTCAAGCCATTATAGTCCATCATGTTGGTGACTCCATATGCTGGATATACTTATCAATGATATTTCCTCTGAGAAAATGTATGTACCATAGTTATGTGGTAGTGTGTGTATGTCTCTATATATTTTACTTTTAAATCCAAAAATAACTCTCAAAATATCAGTCGTCTTGATAGACCTTTGAACTTGGGTGGTTTTTTTGTGGTTTTATTTTTCTCTAAAAATTCCATCTTACTGTAAATGAAGCCTTTCACTTCATTGAGAAATACAACAGCTAGTTCATAGGAAATGGTGGGGTAAACTTCCCCACGGTGTCCTGCCAGCAGCTTTCCTTGTGGCTGTAGAGTACCCTTTTGCAGTCAGGTCTGTGTGTCCAGCTGAAGCACTCCGTGCCCTGTGTTGTGCTTTGAACTACACCAGTAACCGGCTGTTAACCAGACAGCACCTATGTGCTATGAAACAGAAAAGTGCGATCTAGTGCCTTTGTACCTCCCCTAGTTGATTTTGTCCTAAGGAAGGCACAATGGCTGTCTTCATGAGAGAATCCCTTTACCCTATAGCTCATTTACTTTTATTGTGGACTATTGATGCAAAGAGCTGTAGGAAGGACGTAGGCACAAAGAGAAACTAAATGACCAGGAATGTGATTAAGTGTTGAGGTTGAGTTTTTAGAGTCAATATAAGGTCTGGGATTATTCGGTTTGCTTTTTGCTTTCTACTTCCAAGAGCTTCATTTAAAAAGAAATAATTTATCGGTAGGTTTCAGGTAAGTGTGACTCATGTTCCTTTTTACTGAGGCTGAGTGGGACAGAAGCTCCTCCTTAGTTATACACAGCTAGTTCACACAGCATTTGCTCCCTGCGAGTCTGATGCAGTGTATGTGCCAGCAGAGAATGTCTCTGCTGCAGGTCCCCAAACAGAGGTAGGGGTGTGCAATTCTGTACTCCCAGGGACCATTGGCACTCATTCTGCCTGCATGCCCCAGTGATGGGAGCAATCTGGACTGATGTTTCAGCTTCTTATAGATCTCTGTTTTACATTAAAAGTATCTTCTCTGTCACTATACAATGAGAAAACTATCCCCAGCTACAGGAGCTGCTTTATGCAGCTCTGTTGAAGACCTCCTCTGTTGTGAATGCCAGCCCTAGGCTGTCCATGGCATCTGTAATATTAATCATAAATGAACAGTTATGTGTTTACAAACTCAAACATAATATGAGAAGAACGTCACACCCAGTGGTTTGTAAGATCATTTCCAACACCAAGCTATGGGCATCCCAGTCCTTTGTAAGGGAAGAACTGACAGGCTGACTTTTCCTAAGGACACCAACGTATCAGAAATAATGGAGCTAAAGAGCACCCATTAAGACGCTAGGGCTAAATCTGGACCATAGAGCAGGAAAGGTTTCCTCTTCTTCCCCATTTGGATTGAGGAACTGTATAAAACCTCCCCGTTTCTGCCCCACTTGTCTGTTACATTCCCACTGGAACACTGTGTGGGAAAACTAGGGCTTATTTCATCAACGTGGAGCCAGGACATCACCCAAGCCTGGGGTCACATCCCGAGTCCCCAAGGTGTGACAGGTGTGATATTCTCAATGGCTCAAGAGTAGTGAGAGTATCTTCTCCTGGTGAAGGAAATGGGTGGTGGAGTGGGGTGGTCCTGGCCTGGAATCTCCCTACCAAAGTCAGTCCTAATGCTGAGTTGAAATGTCTTGGAAATAGTCTGGGGTTATGATTAAAATGCTGACAGATCCTTTAACTTCAGCTGTGGAAGTGGGGCTGCTGTAATGCACAGATCCTGTAAATCAGATATATAAATTATGTTTAAGTAGAACCAATATGTGTCTAGCTATTCTATTGCTTTTAATGCCCTTTCTGTGCTGTTAATTTTGCTTTACAGTGTGACAGTGATGAATTGATGTCTGCCATTTCCAACTGCCAGGTAGACTGTGTACACATTTATTAAGATTAATTAAAAAATAACAAAATGTAAAGTAATAACATTAACAACTAGTGGAAAAAGTGTAGACATTTTGACAGTCTTTTTGAATTTCATTAAAAGATGGTAGTGACAAAAACCCAAGAGACTATTTCTACTTTACTAAAGAAATAGGTCACAGATTCAATTACAGTCACTGAAGCATGGACTCAATCTATCATGGCAAATTAAGTACATTTTAGCAACCTACTTTCCTTTAAAAATTTTATAGACACTTTCACTGGAAGAAGAAAGACTATAGAAAAAGAAATTGCAAACTGGAGCCTTTCTCCCCCC
>JANHFX010020691.1:0-18719 GCA_027560015.1 Chloroceryle amazona | reverse complement strand
CATTCAGTTGCACAGCTTTGACCACAGGCTCTCAACTGCCCCAAAGGCTGCAGCCCAAACCAGGACAGCCTGGCTTCGCTGGTCTTACCTCCCAGGGCTCCCACTCCCTCTTGTAAGTGACTTCATAGTCAAGTGCATTGCCTAGGCCTTGGCTTCCATCCGGTGCTTTCCAGGTCATCAAGAAGTCTCCTGATCTCATCAAGTTGACCGAGAGGTTTTGAGGTGGGGGAGTCTGAACTGGAAGGTGAGGAAGGTGAAGATACAACCCATGAGAGGAGATAGTGAGGACAGGGATGCAAAGAGGGGAAGAAAATACCTAGGTAGGCTTCCCATTTCTAGAGTATCTTATCCCTGCCACACCAAGTAGCTTCTCCTTGAGTCCATCTGCTCCCAAAATCTTGCCTTCTCCCCTCTTTGACACATCCTCTTAATGTGGAACTCTTTGTCAGTTTTCACAGTGAAAGTGGAATTCACTCCTTCACTGAATGACAAATGCATTCCCAAAGATCCCTAATATTCATTGGAAAGTGAGATATTTAATCCTTACCATTTTGGAAAAGATCCACATTTAGTTCTTCTTGAAGCATCTTGGTAGGTCTGAAGCTGTAAATATCAACTACCCCCATTCCAAAATTGCTTTTAAAGGTATGACAAACCCAGTGCACATACGATTCTGGAGCTTCATGTAAGTCATTTTCTGTCGGGTGTTCGCAAAGCATCTCATTGTTCTCCCTGTGTATAGAGAAAGTGTTCTATAAAGATCTGATTTGGAGTACGGTAGTTATTGCAAAATTAAATGCTTGAAACCAGTTCCTTCCCATTCTGTTGTTATGGTTTTCTCAAGCACTTACATCCTCTTCTCACTGTACCTATTCATCCTGTTTTGCACAAGTGAATATGACAAACAATTTTAACACCAAGATTTTGGTCAAATGCCTTCTCATTGCAAAGTTCTGCAGCAGAATGTTATATTTAGCCTTACTCTATGTAATTTTTTTTATTATTTTTTTTTAGTGTAAGAGTACCATGAAAAATGATGGCATGGAAATGCACCTTTTGCTTAGAGTGGAAGGTAGTAAAGTTTCTCGTGATCCTTAGCTTCCTGAAGACATTCATTTTGCAGTCCCAGAAAGACTCCTAAAAATAAATTCTCCAACCAAAATGTACTTCTGTATCCCTAGTAGTTCTGTTCTGCCAAGGCACCATGCATAGTCATTAAGATCTAATACAGAATGTTAATCATCCTTTTAGATAGCCTTTCTCCAGGCCAAGAAGCATCATGAAAATTAGAAACAGTATTTTAAACCAGACAGGAGAGTATAAGCTTTGTGTACTTGCAGTAGCCTGAGCTGCTGGAGAAATGTCTTGCATCTTTTTGCACCCTCTGGAATTTTGTTTGTGGCTTCGTGCCCAGTATATTATATTGTTCTAGTTCAGATTAGAAATATTAAGTTGTTGATGTCTTAGGCCAAATACTGTCTTCCAGGATAAGATGAAGGTTCCTGTGGAGCCAACTATATGTCAGGGAGCATTATTCAGCACCACGGCCATTCTTGAAAGTTGGGTATTAGGGAGAACACCAGGGCTATTCCTGAAGTATGAGTGGGACTGACAATACATCTGCATACCCTTAAATAAAGGAGTCAGCCCAAGATATATCTTCAAGTCCTGAAGATATTTTTCTCTGCTCACCAGAATTACCTAACAGTTTGGGAGCTGGCCCTGTTTAATCATTGGCCATTTTGAGTTTGGCTGTGTGACTGTCCACACAATACCTGCTTGTCTGATGAGTTCACTTCCCTGCGTGATCCACATGTTTCATCATGTAACAAAGTTCCAGAGAATTCTCCAAAGGCCCAAGTAATTTTATATCTTTTTCCCAGAAGTATTAGCTTCAAGGTCCTGTTCCAAAGACCTTTCACTGATTTCAGCTGCTTTTAGGTCTAATAATTCTCTCATCTTTACCATAACATCAAGAGTTCTTTCTCTTTCCTCTCACTACGCCCAGACTCTATTTTCTTCTCACTTTTCCATCTTCATCTCTCCCTTGACTATTCATCCATCTTTGTCTTTTCTTAACCTCACAATTGATCCAGTCTAGTGATTCCGTTCCCTTTTCATACGGAAACAGATGTAACAGAGAGATACCATCATCAACAGACCAGTATCTATGGGGGGAAAAGTGATAGCACAGATGAATTTAACAGTCTTCTCTATCTTGCAAAGACAGCATCTGTAACATGTTTCTCAGAAAACCATACTCTCATTAATGCTCCTAAATGGGCAACATAACAGGGGGGATGCCTCCTCCCTTCTAGCTTTATGAACACCATGCAGGCTCACACTTGTGATGAGCTCACACCATCTTCTCCACCTCATTAACAGCAACCTCTATGTCCCATCTTACTGCGTATTTGTGATTTCACAATGAACTCACAAGAAAATAATTGTAAAGGTGATAAAAATAACTCCACTAGCACACTCTATTCAGCCCTTCCTTCCTAGAAGAGGCATCAGAAACAAGCACAACTTTTACTTTAATCGACAGAAAGAGTTGGCCATCCTTTCTGAAAACCTGACTGTTGGTCCCTGGGATTTCACACTGTGGACTATTTCCCTTTAGACTTTGACCCAGCGCAGCACATTCTAGGTACTTACATTATAATATTATCCCTTTGGTAGAGAACCATACCAACAAGGGCATGAGCTTCTGAACTCTCCATCCATGTGCAAGTCACCTGTGAGCTGTAGTCATTGTAGCAGCTCAAGCTCTTCATAGGGATACTTTCTGAGAAAGGAATTTAGGTAAAAGAAGATGCAGTGATTACACATGTAAATAGTAATAAAATAGAGATAGCAGGAGGTACAGTGATTCTGCCAGCAGACTGGGGAAGGCACCGCTAACAGCATTCTCCTCATGACACCAGAAAATGACTTGCTATGAAAGTATGTATAGAGTTGTGGCCATACTGCACATCTCCACAATACACAACTGTCCAAACCAAGCTACAAGTAACAAGCACTGAAGGGAGACGTTCTTGCCTGCAAGGCACATAATTCTAACCAAGGTATTACTTTTCAAACGCTGACTGTTTCCAGGGATTAGTAGGTGGTCAGCAGGCATATGGTGATCACTTTGTCTTTGTTTATTGCTGTATGGGGCTTCTTTGCCACTAACCTTCTAGTAAAAGTTATGATGCTAGCAAGGCATACTGAAAAGTGAGATGCTCTAGGAAGAATCTTGTTATGACTTAAAATATTGATCAAACTAAATTGTTGAAACTAGATGTATGACCCAGAGGTCAGACCTCTTGTCAGGGCTAATTTTTTTTTAATTTAACCTCAAAACTGTGGAGTGGAAAATACAAGCTGCCCCTGGTACATGCACTATGAAGCAAGTTGCTTTCTTCCCCTTCTTTATTTTCTCTGGGGGTATTATCTGTGCTGCACTATGGGATATGACCCATATGACTACTAAGGGATATGACCTTCAGATGACAAGGATGTGTGCAAACATGACTGTGCTCTCAGAAATGATTTTTCTTGATGAGAACTATTATCAGCTTGGTTGAGGTGCTTCTTACAGGCAAAAAAAGACATCCGAAAAAGTATGATGGTGTCTTAGCAGGCATAAGAGGGACTTGACTTTGATCTTCTACTGAAAATCAGTGCAAAGTATTCCTACAGTATTCCTTGTATAATGAGAAAATGGAGCATCCTGTATAGAAAGGGATGGTCTGAATGTAAGGCTAAGGCTCAGACTGCCAAGAGACCAGTCTGACCTACACTAAATACATTTTCCCTCTGAGATCTCAAAGGGATTTGTCCTGCAACTGACACTGCACCAGGCAGCGTAACCCCCTCAGCTACTGCAGACATCAGACGCTAGCATCTGTCCTGGAAAAGATAGATGTCCATGAGGCACACCTTCTGACAACACTTTTATTCTGACATGTTTAGGATGGCTACAGACTTAGTCTTGCTGCAGACACTGGGTGATCCACATAGATAATTCCCATTCCCAGCTCTGCTGAATCAAATTAGAGGGCAGTGAGGGGAGAATAAATTAAGCTCTCATTGCATCAGAACAGGAATGACATTAAACTCAGAAACACAAGCAATGGATGTGTCAGATAGTCTCTTCATATGTCAGCAATTCTGCAAGAAGAAAATCAGGTCATGTATATGTTGACGTTGGTAGACCCCCCCCCACAGACCACTCTAGTGTCTATCCACTTGTCTCTATTCCTGTACGCTACTTTGTGAATCGCACAGCCCTTCATTTCCCACCCCCCTCTCTCTCTTTTCATTAGCAGCGTCTATTCCTCCTTCCTACTCACTCATTAACCAGTCAGCTTGTTCACCTCATCCATTTGTCCAGTATTTCACCTGTCTGTACCACCAACATACAACTGATTCGTCTGCATGTGCATCTGCTGCACACTGAATATGATCAAGATGTCTGCTCTCCTGCAGCATAGAAGATGGTGGCAGAAGGAAGCAGAAAAGCAAGCAGAAAATAAGGAAGAGCATTAGCTGTAAGGAGGAGACAAATACAAAAAGGAAGGCAATAACAGCAGGGTAAAAGAAAATATAAATTGGAAACTCACCTTGAACGGCTTGAACACTGAAGACCAAATACAAATTAATCAGCAAGATGAAAATCTCTTCCATGTTCACACTTTCCTTTGCTGACAAGCTTGAGCCTAATTCAAAAGATAGTTGGGTTTTTTTACTCTCTGGCTACCCTCTTTCTCTTCTTATTGTGTTCTGCTTCTTGTTTTCATTTCACATAAAGAGAAGTAAAACTGAATTAGGGAACTTCTCTAGACTTATTGTTGGAGTGGCATTCAGAAAGAAATTCTGACAAGTATTTATTGCAGGACAAAATCCACCTCTTCTTTACGGTGTGAGCTTGCAATAGAAGCAAAGAATGAAAAAAAAAGTTAATGTACATTTCTATGGAAATGAAGGGATTCTTTCTGCTGAGCAGCAACAGGAAACTATCCTAATCTATGAAGAGAACTCAGCCTTCAAATTCATTCATCCTTCTGCTCTTCATGCTCAAACCTTTCCTAATGAACCACAGTGGCGTTCTCTTTTTCACTTTTCCTTAAAAATGTGAACCCCAACCACATAGCTCTTGGGAGCTATAGGGGTTGAATTTCAATATGCATTGCATATCCATTTCCATATCCATCCATATTTCTCTTCAACATGCTTCTTTTCCAGCTGCTCCCCAAGAAGTTGCAAATTGTAGAAATAATACTAAAGAAATTATTTCTCTCTTCCCTGCCCCCGCCCCGTGATTTTTAAGATTGAGATTAGATTGAGTTGTTCAAAGACCACAGACTTGATTGTTCAATACTGGAATTCATGTCCTTTTGGCCATCTCCCATTTCTGTCTCAAAAGTACAATAAACTCACCTACTCAGGTATGTTACAGAGCCCTTAATGACTCACAAGCCCTTCTAGAAGAGCAGGCTCTCTGCCATTTTGCTTTCCCCAGAGAGGAAGCAGTTCCCTTACCTGGATCCAGCGCTGTCTGCAAAGCAGATGATTCAACCTGACGGGTGACTCTCCCTGTCCAGCCTCCCCCACAGCATCAGAATCCTCTGATGCAGAAGCCAGCAACACCACACTTCCCTGGAACTGGAGACAGGCAGTATAAGCCAGAGGATCTTCTTGGCAAGTAAGTGATCAAAATAACTGCTATATCTTTTATGCACTTCAAATGCCACTATCAAAGAAGCAGACCCCGCCCTTTCAAGGAAAGTCTGTGTAATTGCTTGTAAAATAGGAAGTCTGTACTTCCTATTTTAGGCTCCAAAGTGCTTGCTTAGATGGGACCGTTTCACTGGAAAGCGAGGGGAAGACAGTTTAAGTATTATAGTACATAGAGAAAACAAAAGAAAACCAGTGAGAAGAGTTGATCTGAAGTTATCCTACACCCAAGAGCGCAACCCTGTTTTAAATCCAGATTTAAATCTTAGCCCAGTAGCCTTCAGTAATAAGATCTATAGGAAAGTTAGGTAGCCATAAGGGAAAGAAACACTCAGGTTTGTGCTCTCAGTGGTAAAATATAGGGGACTAAGATGAGTCCCCAGATACAGAATGTAACTGCCAGTCTCTCCATCCCACACTGCTACTACAACTTCACTAAATCCCCATAGTACTGACCAAAACCATAGGTAGCACAGTTATGCTCTCAGAAGATCTACATCAATACACGAGAAAAAAAAAAATATACACTGTGTATAAGGGAAATGTGCAGAGCAAGAAGGAGAATATGAGAGTGAGTGTCTGAGGAAATTGTGTTATTGGGACTATCAGGAGGTGTGAATATAAAACCTGCAGACAAGTGACTGTGCTGGATGGGCAGAATTTACTTTGCTTTACAGTATAAACACAGAAAAGAATTCTCCTGCCCTGATTTTTAGAAGCCAGTAAGTTTCTGTATGTTCTACCCCAACCCTTAGAAAAGGTTTCTTGTTTCCCAGCAGACATTTTCCTTCCCTTTCATTCCTCACTCAAACAGCTCCTCCATCTTCAAAGAGACTTGCTGAGTCATTGGTCACATCCCAGGATCTAGCTGTCAGTGAAAATCTTCAGATGTGATTTGCTCTGTTGAACGCCAGGAACAGGTAACAAGTAACCCTTGAAAGAAGCGTGACAGGCCCTGCATGCCAATTAGGTTTCAAACTTACAATGCATTTTCTTATGTATCATGAGATGTAACATTAGCGTTAGATATTGCCTCATCTCCTTCCTAAACCACAGTGCTACAATATCTTTGAAAGGGGAAGTTATATTTTGTAGTATTTTAGGAGAATAATGTCAACTAAAACCTTCCATCCTTGGGAAAAAGGAAGAGATCATCTGCATCTCTCCTGAATAGACGTTACATACCTTTGAAATTTCATATGCGTGGATTCTTTAGGTGAAACCCTTGTCCCTAGAAAGCAGATATGGCCTGTAGCACATTTTACAACTCTTCGGAGAGTGCCTTTTCTTATACAAGCCTGTACAGCATTGGTTTATTGATAGAACTATGCCCTTAATAAAGTGTCAACTATGAAATTATTTACGAATCCCAATATAGCAAATGAAATCCTTATCTTTAAATAAAAACCCTTTCCTTTATTTCCAATACGCTTATGTGCATAAATGCAGAAGTATAGATAAAAAACATATATAACTTACAGTTCCTACAAGCAGCAGTAGATTTGTTCAAGAAGAAAATATCTTCATTATCTTGCCATTAAAGATATCATTGCAAAGTATATTTTTTTTCAACTCCTCATTAAGGAAAGCTGAATAGGTAACATTCCAACTCTTTTTCATAACAACCTCACTTTCAAGCAAAAAAACAAACAAACAAAAAAAAAACAGGTGCAGAAATATTTCATCCCCCCAAAAGCCCTTTTGAATAGAAAATAATTAGAAACTGATAAAAACCTCATATGTAACTTTATTTGTTGAAGAATCTGGTAACAGTAATTTCTTGATATTTCTTCTTTGCAATGACGTGTCAAAATGCAGAAGATAGAGAAGAAGAAATTGCTCTTTGAATAGGTGTCACATAAATTTTCCCAGAATAAGGAAATAAGTCGTCTGTACAATTACAGAAAAGATCGATGAGAACCACAGATGTACTATGGTTGATTCACAGAAATCAAAATATTGGTCAGTGCAAAGAAAAACAAGCAAAAGTAGGCTGTAGTTTCTTTACTGAAATATGAAAAAGGTTTTTTTGATGCTACCAGAACAAACTCTGATCACCCAGCCAGAGTCCCACATGACAGAAATAATCACACGTTCTAAAGCACTGGCACACAAACCTTCATAGCAGCAAGCGAAGAGAAAATTATGGCAGTCTAAAAAAAAAAAAGCTTATGAAGACATTCTGGACAAACAATTAGCTCTGGTAGCAAGAATTAGAGCATGTCTTGGGGCTCAGGATGCTAAACCTCTACTGCAGGCTAACACTGACTTGCTTTGTGAATATGTCCAGTGATTTCTCTGGTTTCTGTGTAGATGGTTCTATTACAGAGGAGTGCTAAAATGCTGTAGAAGCTAAGTTAAGTAGAGATTCTACATTGAAAGGTAATATCTTACTAAAAAATACTTTTTTTCAAGCTCATTTTGAAGACTTGTTCAAGGAAACTGTCTGCAGGAACATCTTTATATAGCACTTATGTTGTTCTTAGTGTTTGAGTAGCACCTATCCCTGGACTAGTGTTGTAGACACCCAAGTCATCTTTGTGAGTGATGTGCAGCTTCCAGGGGAAGAAATGCTTCTCAGATGGCCATCTCCTGCTCTGAGACACCATGAGTTCAACATCCTGATCAGAGAGCAACCGAATGAGATCACCATCAAGGTCCCGGTAATTCAAAACGATGTCATCTTGGTCAAACTCCCGCCTGGTGGAAAAGAAATTGATTGATCCCTAGAAATCAAGGGATGCCTGGGAGGTGCTGCATGATGAACAAAATACTGGCAATCTAATTTATTAGAAAATAAAGCCACACAAAGCCTTGGGTGTCTTGGCATTCTTGATACAGCTAGCACTAGAAATCAAACCGCCACATTCATGTTTTGTTGTGTTTAAGCTAAGAAATCTGTCAGAACCAAGAACTATTTCTAGAGACATCACAGGCATGGCACAATTAATCTGTGAGCTTGATAAAATACCCATACGTAATTGCTGACTGCAGTTATTACCCACTTCTGCCTACTTATGGTCACTTTTTTTGAGGGAAAGACAGGCTAAGGAGTGGAAGAATATTAGCATAGGTGTTTTATTGCTAGTATTTGATGTTCCAATGCTTTGATGTTCAACACTAAATTAATCTAGTTTAACACGTGTTAGAAAGCAGTGTCCTACATCTGAAAAGGTATATTAGACAAAAGATCCTTGCAGGGAGTATGGCTCTGCCCTTAGAACAAGAGATGGAAACTTCTGCCTCAGCGTAATTGAGTTACAAGTGTGTGCAATTCCATAGTTACTTGGTGATGACCAAGTAGAATGTGGAAAATCTGGGACTGGAAGGAACTTGACAAAAGTTTAAATTGTATTCAACCTACAACTAACTGCTTGCATCGTACCTCATCAGTTCCATGAGATCATTAAATGATGGAATGATGCTCAGATCCTCTTCCACCAAGATATCCCTGTAAGAAGAACAAATCTAAACATTGCATAACATGAAAAGAGAATTGCTGGAATTTCCTCAGCAGTAAACTGGAAGACACTTTTTTTATTACCTGATAGTGCTCACAGTCTCATCATAGTAATAACAGCGAACTTTATTAACCGCGTCTTCTTGCTGGGGTAAATCTTTTATGATCTTCACAAAAGCACATGGGAAAATCCCAGTGGCATGATCAACTGTTCCCTGGATTGATAGGAAGTGTTAGAATGAAGAAAACCACGCCATTTTGGCCACATACAACAAGTTCAGGAATTCAATCCATTTTCATGGAAACAACAGTAAGAATTTTCCTCCTATAATCAAGAAAAGAAAGGCTATGGAAGTGACGTGATGGCATCCTTACAAAACAATTGCATAGTCAAATACAAGGTAGGGGAGTGAAACTGTGTGTGCAAATTGGAAGTCAGATGGTTACTAAGGAAGGCTGTGGTGTTTGAGCAAGCAGATACACCATTATCAGCAAACACACAGTACGTTCTCATCCTTTTTCAGAACGCTGCTGCATTGCTCAAGTTCTAGCTAATCAGGCTGACATGTGTTGTGGTATGAAGCATGAAGTATATAGCAACTCACCCTCAGGCAAGAAACCAATTAATCGCTGAAATGGAGTTTCCATCTCCTTTCTGTGGCCTTTTTGTGTTCTAATCACTTCCAAAGAATTTAAAAACATTCCATCAGAAGGAAATGCAAATGAGAACTGAAGTCTAGAGGGCAGAAAATTTGTAAGCTAAAAAAGCATCGAGGAAGGAAATAATTTCAAATTTGGAGTCAAGTATTTATTCTTGACTGCAAGTCCTGGTTATGACACAGTTTCTCCTTTAAAGGAGGAGACAGGTTGCAAGGAGTAGGAGAGCCCTTTCTACTCATATATTTCAAGATATGCCAATAATTTGCTCCCGCTAATCCAGTTTTACCTCCAACCAGTCCTTGTTTACTCTGCTGAGTAGATAGATCAAGTCTCCCTTCTTGAAGCTGAGTTCCAGTTTATTGGTTCCAGAAAAATCAAACAGTGCCTATGGAAAGTAATAAAAGTGACATTAATAATTCACAGAATTGCAAAAGTGAATATTTTTTTTCTGTTCTGTTCTTGGGGTGAGAGCATAAAGCAGCAGGGTAGCATGCACGTTGTCATCACAGACGTATTTTGGGGTAAGCTCATATATATGCCCATAATTTGCAGTTCTCACAGTTTATTCTCCTACTCAGCACAAACAAAAATGCTTTGAAGTAGTAGTGGAAAGCACCAGGATCAACACAGCTCTGAGAAAGCTCTATGCTAGGATTCTTAAAATGGCAGGACACAGAGCACCAGAGACAAAGTTGAAAACACCTAAGAGCAAGTAAGTCAACAGAGCTGAAGACAATTCCCAACTTAAAAACTTGAGAACTGAAAAAGAAAAGTTATTATTTCTGGTTGCAGTTTTACAGCTTTCAGATCTGCTGCAAAATATCACAAAGAGCCTTAGAAAAAAATTACAGAAGCGTTGTGTCCTAATTTAAGGGTACCTATCCGTTGGTTTTACATCTAGCTCTTTGGCCTGTATGCTGAACTGACAGATTTGGGGAAGTCTGGGAAATTGATATGTAGTTAAAATGGAACTTAGATGCCCCCTTCAGGGTGAGGAATTAAAAAGAAGAAAAAAAAAAAGGTGGTAACGACATTAACCACATACTACCATCCTAAGAAGCTGTTCTTGATGAATTAAAATGACCAAGTTCTCAAAAATGCATATCCCCATCTGTCCTTAGGGAACATGGTGGCCATCGAGATGCTCTTAGAGGAGCAAAAATTCAAAGGTGTTCTATATTCTGTGCTCATAGTTCATATGTCTACTTAATAACTCTTTCCAAAGCCTTTTTTCATCTATGGAAAAGTTTTAGTAGGCATACTCAATATTCATAAATGAATAGATAAAACCCAAGAGATATGATCCAGACTGATCCTGCCATACTTAGTGAAAAATCCCAAACCAACAAACCTCAAAACACTTTTGTGGTTTGGTTTTTTTTAATCTTACCTGGCAAAATGACATGTTCCAGGAAGGAAATACTGGTTACAAAGCAATTCCGTGTGCTTAATACGAAGACAATTTACAGCAGAAGACAAGGGTATGGGCATTTCTCACTTACATTACAGAAAATATTAAGATATCTCAGCTGTGAAGTTTTTTAACATATGCCGAAGTCAATGAGACTGAAGTTTGTGCTTATTTAACATTTTATTTATGGCTATCACCATGTAAATACAGACCATTTGTCAGTAAGCTGTACATATCCCTCAATTCTGAGCCTCCTGTCATTCTGACTTCAAAAGAGACCTTCATATAACTCAGGTAAGGAGGAACAGAACACTGCTTTCCATCTTCCATTTCATTCTCTGATGTATTTTAACACTTTATTTTATTTAATTTATTTGTTTTCCTGTGTTGGTTTCACTTTGCCTTCTATCCCCAATCTCTAATTGGAAAAGGCAACTTGATCAATGACATATCAAAGTAAAACAGAGTTTAATCTCCTATACTATGACTTATTGTGCAGAGTGCTCACCTCAGCCCGTGGAGTTGCCGTGCGGTCAAAAATAGGCACTGGAGGTGAAACACTTTTACTGCAAAGAAAAGAGACAACGGGGAGGTAAATATATCTTTCTAGCCATCAAAAATATTACACAATCACTAGTGCAATGTCTGCAATTTACTAGTTAAGAAGCAGGCAAGCTGTAGATCATGGGAGAAACAGGACGAGAATCTGTGTGCAGCAGTGAAGTAAACAAATACGGATGCAACAACATTGCCCTAGTTCTCTCAGTTTCAGTGCAGAGCAGCAATTATATCTGATTGTGTCCACTGCTGAGAACAGATGGAATTTTCAATGCAGTCAGTATGCTGGACCTCACTTCCACAGCACTGCTCAGCCCCCCTACTCTGCCTCCTGGGCATCCCTGTTTCTAACATTTAGGGTGCTCAGATTAAACTCTACCATCATTCACACGTTCCAGGAGCATGTACACACAGGCAGTTTTTGCACTGTTTGAGGTAAGTGAAAAGGAAGCGGGTCCATCTTTGCTGTGGTAAAAAGGAGAATTAATTTGTCTGAAGGGTAATGAAGTATGACGTCTACTTAGCAGAACTGACACCCATTTGGAGAACTGCTATGTAGGACAGGCTCCTGTTTAGACAATGGACAGGAACAAATGGAGGATTCATTTTCATTTAGCATCTGAACCAGATCTCTTTGAATTCAATGCCAAAACTCACTTGACTTCAGTGTGCAAGCCTGTGTCCTTAAGCTTGGCCTGTATATTCTGCACATTATAATAAATATTGTCATTAAAGAACTAACAGCAGGTAGAGCTGAGCAAGCTGTTTGGCAGTTTCCTTTAATGCAAGTACCGCATCCACTTTAAAAATCTGAGATTACCAAAAACAAGAAATACCCTGTGATCACTCTACCACAAAGATTCTCATATTAGAACTTCATGGATTCACTTGGGAAACGCAGCGGTGACCCTAATTTCTGTCTCTCCTCAAAACTGGACAGCATCTCTTATCTCATCAAGCCATGCTGAAAAAAACATGTCAATCTCTTACACTCGACGTGTCCGTGGGCGAAGCCTTCTCAGTCTGTGAGGCACCTGTTCACTATCAAAGGTTGAGTGGTAGAAGAACAGCCGTACTTCTTCATCCATCAACACCCAAACGGGTAGGCAGAGTAGGTTCTGTGCCAAGAGCAAGTAGGAAGCAGAGTGTAACAGTGGGAGAGACCAATTTTCTATTTATTTACATCTAACAAACATGCCTCTCTGACCTATGGGATCCTGAAGGATATTCATCACTGCCAGAAATCTCCCTTCTCTCCCTTCACACTCAGCAGGACAGCTGGCAGTTTCTCCTGTTTACTCCTGGAGTTGACCAATGCACTGTCTCACTCTCTTTGTGCCTGATTTATTGCAGAAAGAGTAAATTGCTCCTTGTGTTTCAGAACATGAATGACTAAGGAAAGAAGGCTCATCTCTAGTACTGGAAGTCTTGGCCAGTGCATCAGACTTTTACCGATTTAAAATCAGGTCTTTGGTTAATGTACACACAAAGTATTTCTCTCCCTGATGTTACTGTGTCTACACTGTAGAGCAGGTACACCCAGGAGCCCACTCTACTTTCCTTGTCCCTTAGGTGCACATACCAACTGCATAGTCGTGCAGCACCTGCAGATTCACCATTTCATCATACATCTTGGGGGTTTTCTTTGTAAGAAAATCTATCCATATATGAAAGCAGGAAGAGAACCTTCATAAAGCTGCATACACCAGGAGATCCTACAGGCTGAACAACCTGGGGAATAGGACTGGGGGTCGTCAGGCAGTGTGGAGACTGTGTCTTCAGGAAAGACACCACAGAGAGAAGCAGAAACCTTGGACTACAACAGTTCTGTCTCTCTTAGCCAATTTCAAGGGGTAAGTACCTGCAGTGCTCAGTACAATCACTACCTTAAAATTAAGTTTTACCTTCATGTAGACATTTAGGATAGGAATTCTGTTTTCAGCAATTTCCTTTTTGGCCCCAACATAAACTTTTCCTGGAAAATATAAACCTGTGACGGTTATTGAACAACAACAACAAAATAAGGGAGGCTGTCAGAGAAATGAAGCAATAAGGAGAAAGCAGGATCTCTAAGAAAATACGTATTTTCTAAAGCATTTTAGGTTTCTAAATGAACTTTACCACAGGTAGAGGAACTGCCAGTGGAACCTGACTTCTCCAGCATCCACAGATGGGAACTAGTTCTGTCACAACTTCTTCCCTACAATGCACTCCTGTTTAGGACAGCCTGGGGCTGAGAAAGCTGCTAATCATGCACAGATTTGGTACTAACAGCTTACCTGGCAATATGGGAAGTGTGCAGGTAAAAGGGCTATTTTTGCTCTCTGGCCCATATCTCTCTTCTAGTTTGGTGTGCAGAGCATAGAACTGACGATAGCGTCGGAAAATCAGGTATCTGCCACCACCTTTAAGTTTTACTTCAATGACAAACATCTGAAACACAGAAGGGGGATTCAGGCTGATGTTCATACTTATAAATATTTACCAGATGAAAGTGAGGCATACGATAGGCACAATGCTCTGGTAGTGGGGATATTTTCTTAGGGACAGAGTGAAAAGTGAGCCTTTAGTTAAGCATCTGCAGACTCAAGTATGGGAAAATAAGTTAGGATCAGTGAGGCTGTTATATGTGTGGGTCCAGCTTTCCCATGGATCATGTGGCTGCTTTCCAGCACATAAGCTTAAAAGTAAGCCTGCAATGACTACATGCTACTTTGTGCTTGTGCATAAAGTACTTCCCTCGGTGACAAGCAAACCGTATTAGGGAGGTAAATACAAGTGTTTTATATTAGGGTGCTTTGAATATCTAAGTCTATAGGCAGACACTTAGATTAATTGATTTTCAGAGTTGAAGGCATTCATACGTTTAAAGTACACAGTTTCAGAAATTATGGTCTGACCTCGTCTAACCACTATCTTATTTCTCATCTCCTGCCAAAATTGCTTTGCTCTGAAGGAGCTTGCGATTTCCATGCACTGACCTTTGAGTCACATTGCAGCCAGATCCTTCAGAAAACATAAAGGCAGAGCACCCAAATGTCACTATGTTCGAGAGCAAAACCTGCGTACTGCATTGGGAAGGTTTTATGAACAATATCTCCGAAAAAACAAAACAAAACAGCATAACCTGCAGAAGTCAGACTAAGCCCCCTCTTCAGAAAATCTCATATCGCTTTTCCCTATTATTCCCTTCCTGCATGCTCCTTCATGACTAATGAATATGATACCCTCTGTGGAGATGGAAGCATCCTAACTTGCCAGTACCATGGAATAATGAAGATAAGACCCTGCTCTTCTACCCTCTTTGAATTCCTTTCTCATTATCTTCACCAAAGGTACAATACTCTAACAGGAAATAAATCAAAATTAGGTAGGAATTTAGAAAACAAGCAATGTTAGAGGATACCTCTATCACATTTCATCCAGACAATACAATTTTAGACTAAATCTGTGATAGACTAAACTCCATGCCAGGAAAAAAAGAAAAAAAAAAAAGCACTGAGAAGCTCTCCACCCAGACCTATTCATGACAAAAAGCAACTACACCAGATTAACTGCATTTTGCTTCCCACAACCGAAGCGGTCACAGACGAAGGCATAGAGACAGCATAAATCTCCCTTCTTACATAATAATTAGTAAAGCCTTTCTTTTCTTCAATATCTGCGATGTTGGCTGAAACAGGTACATCATCTGGGAGCTGGTCAAAATCACTATGAAGCAAAAAAGAAAGATTTAGATTACTTATACTGATAGCAGCCTCTGGAGGTCTCTATGCCATGCAGAACAAAGATAGGCAGTTACATTATCTAGTGTCAAAAACGAGAAGGTAGAAACTCATGATGTCATTCTCTTCCTCTGGAGGTCTGATCTTGAGATGTCAGGTTTCTGTAAGTTCAGCACAATTTGTGACCATTGTTAGGATTCATCACATCTGAAAAACAGCCCTATCATTCCTAGGCTTGCTAGAGTAGCAGGACTACAAAAGAAACACTTGAGCTGGTGAGCTTTTCCTGAGAAATCTTATCAACTGTGGATGCATTCTTAATCCTTCCTACAGCATCCAGTAGAGTTACAATAATAACTCCACAGCACTATCTCTTATTCCAAGGAGATCATTATATAACATGATTTATGCTGTTATTATTACTGAATTACTATAAGGAATAGGAAACAGGTCTGAGAAAAGAGCTTGTTGGAACTGGTAGCACAAAGCTAATTCCTAAAAACCTTTTCAGTATGCATAAGAGGAATATAATATACCTTATACATATAAGAAACAACGGGATAAGCAGAAACAGAAAAGAAAAAAAAACAACAAAACCAACCACAAAGAAACAAAGACATACTATTGTTCTATATGACAACTAGGGGTGCCTGCGCCAGCTGACAAAATGAGTCAAATTTTCTTGTAACCATGTCAGTACAGCAGACTCTTACAGAGGTTTTGAAAGCAGAATGAGTAGCCTAGCAAATATTTACAGGGAAGCCTCCCAGCCACAGCAAATAACCTGAAGGAAGCACAAAGATACTTGCTTGAAAATGTCAAAAACGCGTGAAGGAACAGATGATAGTGGGCAAGGTTAGAATAAGGTTTGCAGCTCCTGTAAAGTGTTTGATCTGAAGCAAGAGGGGACGGATCGCTGCAGGAGCACCTAAAGAGCAGCCATATGACCACACACTGTTTCTTATCTATATTGTCCACACCATAAACCAGCGTGGATTGTCAGGTGCTTTTTACTCTGGGACCTTCTCCTTGGCACATCGTTGACAAACAGAAGACATTCACCTTTGCTTCAGTCTTACAACTCGGTGTTGTTAGAGTGATATTTGTATTGACACTTAAGTAAAAAGGGTCAGGAATGAGGAAGAAAGGATAATAAATGAGGTAGGAACTTTAAAAAGGTTCATCTAAGAAATGCCAAGGTGCTATAATGTTTAATATTCCGACAATACAAAAACCATGGCAGTTGGCTCAGTTTATTCTGCTAGGAGAATATCCCAAGCAGGGACTTGCAGAATACATAGCCCATCTGGAAGGCTGAAGTCATGATGCAAAATCTTGCAATAGCTTGCTGTAGAAGGAGAATGACATGAATCAGCACCACCCACAACACCGTAAATACTACCACTTTCTGTGAAGAGGGATGTGGTTATGGAGATGAAGAGATATAATTAGTCAGATCACAAACACTCATATCACAAATCCCAGAAAAAAAGGAAACTGCAGCTATAATGAGGACAAAGATCCACTATTGTCCTAGGTGAGGAATATTCCCTGCAGAAAGAAGAAAATCCACTCCAGCTTAAGAAATGGTCTGCTCTACACTGAGCAGCCTAATAGTTTGGAAGCTAGGATGACAAGAAGCCTTTTAGATTCATCAGAGAAGCTCGCATCCAAATGAAATGAGCAGATCACAGCAGTTACATGGAGGCTTGCTTGCAGGGAGGTGGGAGGAGGAAGAGAAACATTACCTCTTTTCTCGCAGCTGTCGGGGAAGAGACATGGTTTCAGCTGCTTGAATCCAGATGGCTAAGTTCTATTCCTCCACTTTTTGGGCAGTGCCTGGTTGAACAGGATGAACACAGTCACAGCAATTCCCCCTGAACGAATCAAGACTCCTTTGCAAGGCCTCAGAGACCTTTTTTTAAGGTTTCGGTGTCAGACAATTTCCTCCCCACCCCCATGAAATTGAGGAAGTACTAGAGAAAAAACAGTCATAAAGACTGTTTTGTGATGTCTGTCATGTATCGAAACGGCCACAGTTGAGAAACAAAAAGCTGAACAAAAAGCAGACACTATGAGCCCCATATTCCATTGCCCACCTCTTCACCAAAACATATGCCTCCTTGGAAAGCCAGTATGAGTGGGCTCAACAAATTCTCGTTTGCCCCAACTAAAATGTCCCCATATACACATCTACACTAACATTTTAAAACTACAGTGGATGCTTCTGATCCCTTCTTGAGCTTCTGTGATTCCTGAGAATCCTTCTTTCCATGGACCAAAAGCCAGGAGGTGGAGCTAAAGAATAAATTTTCAAGTGGGAGCAGAATATATGGTGCAGAAATTCAACCTTGTCAAACATATGGGTAGCAGGGTATCAGGCACAGCAGATTAGGAAATGAGCTTTGAAGGATGGATCAATGCAAATAAGACACGAGTCCTTGAAAGAGCAGAGATCTTCACAGCTTCATATGTTCAAAACAATCCACATTTGCCACCTGCAAAGACACGATAATAGCTCACCCAAAGAGAATCCTGACTGCCTTGCCTTGTACACAAAATGCAGTGATGCAGCATTTGTATAAGCATTTGTCAGAAGACAATCTTTCAAGATGGAAAAAAAAGGAAGAAAGTGATGAGGAAACCATCATTTCCCAAGACTGCAGAGAAGTTGCAGCATAACTTATCTGCCTTAGTCAAAAGTTGTCACATGTAGCATTTTTGCCTCCCTGTTTCAGTCTTTTGACTCTCTTCCATTTTCACATTCAATACATATTTGGTTCCTTCTTCTGCTGTCTAGCACAAAAATTCTTATATGAATGGAGCAACACTTAACCAGCATCCTTAAAAGTAAAGCTCTATTTACAACTGTAACCATCCACCTTGAGAGTAAACTGCATGTCACTGCATTTCAATGAAGTAAATTCTTCACACATTTCTTTCATGGGGATAACTGAAAGCACCATTATAGAACTTGAGGGGATGTAGTGTCTCTTGATCAGAAGGGAGCAGGAGAAGGTACAGAATTCTGAACTGAATTTTCTGAGTGATTTGCTACCCTGTTCCTGTCCTGGTTTGAGTGAGAACAGAACTCATTCTGTGCACTTTCCAGCTCAGTTCTTCCAACTCCCTGCACTGGCTGCAGTCAGCAGCCTGTTCTCCCAGGCAGTGTCTGCTCCCA
>JANHFX010020688.1:51209-62868 GCA_027560015.1 Chloroceryle amazona | reverse complement strand
CCAGATTTTGAGTTTGCCGGCTGCCCAAGGAGATGCTCTTAGTCCTCCCTCCTCGAGTCCCACAAAAGCTCTGATCCCAGAGCCGCAGCGGGGAGCAGAGAAGACTCTGGCAGACAGCATGACGTGTCTAGGCTCCTAATAAGCCTTTTTGTTCTGTTTGTGTTTTTTCTTCTCCATGCTTCATCTCTAGCTAGTCTTTTGCTTTGTTCCTGTTACTCAGGCTTGCAATTTTTTCTTAGCTTACTCGTTGCCTAGACAATAATAATGGTGTGGAAAAAATGTTACTCCATTTTATATAGTGGAGCTAGAGCAGGAGAAAATTAAGTCCCCCTGATTGTTAAGATTTACATAAGCAGTTTCTAGTAAAAGCCTAAAATAGAACCCAGATTTCCTGAAGCCAGATTCAGGTCTTTAACAACAGTGCTTTGCATCCAAGTAATGATTTTTATTTGCCTTTAATGAGCTGCTGTATTAACTTGAACAAATATTGCAGTTAAATTCCAGCCAAGCATGCGAAAGCAAAGTGTTCAGGTCAGACTTACAGGCCTAAGGATGGTCTCTCAGAAAACAGTAACTCTGCATTATATTTGAGGACATGTAAAACTCTGTAATATCAGCTCTGAGCATGACTCTAGCTGAAAACTACAGGTATCCTGGGATGTAAATCAAGAGGAACTAATCATCTGATTAGAGTTAGGATACAGAGGTAATGTCATCCCATGTAACACTTCCAAGCATCACTAGAGCAATAGCTGGTATACTGTGTCCAGCCCACTACGTAACATGTACAACAATTTCACAAAGTCGGGGAGATGCTGGAAGAACTGCAGGCTCAATATGAAGTTAGGAAGACAAGGAAAAAAAAAAAAAAAGTGTCTTTTGGAGAGACCAGGGAAATTCCCCTTCTAAGTCTTACCCAAGAAAAGGTTAAGGTTTGACTTGATCAGTCTGAAAGAATCTACAAAAGAGAAGATAACTGACAGTCAGCTCTTTAATCTAGGAAAGGGAAAACATAATGAGTTTCAAAGGTTCACAGTAGAAGATAAATTCAAACTACAAATTGCTTCCCTCTTTTAACACTGAAAGTTATAAACCACTGGGACATTTTATGTTAAAGCATGATGGATTCACTTATGCTTGAAGTCTTAAATCAAGGCTAAATGCTTTTATAAATAGATATCTAGCAGGTTAACCAGATGTTATATACTTCACAAAGTAATAACTAGGTGAAATTGCTTTGTGTGCACTATGTGTGAAGTTGTATACTGTCCTCACAATGGTCTGTATTAGTTTTAAGTATTAGTATTATAACTGTGGTTTGGTAGCACTAAGACCCTGCTGAACTTCAGTAGCAGATGCAGTTTCAGATATGAGACTGGAGCAGGCCTGTTTGGAAATCATATAACCAGGCACAGCTCACTTATCCAAACAGGAGTCATCCATCAGATGAGCAGGGAAGGATTACAGGTCCCTTGGGAGAGATCATGTCAGAAAGCCAGTTAACAGAAAGTTTATCCATTCTGAAATCTGGTCCCTTCCCATACCAAAGGGATGTCTTGGACACAGGGTAGGATAGCATAACATATGTATCTTATGAAGACAGAGCAACCCTTCCTCTTCCTTCTCCTGGTTTACTCAAAAGCAGGAGCCAGGGGGTCACCAAGCACTAGGTGTTACCTACTTGCCTATCTCCATTCTCACCAGGCCCCACCACATGTACACACTGTGGTACCCAGGATTAATTTTGTAAAATCCAGTTCAGATGCTGGATTTCAATCCAACATTATAGTTCAGGAGACAGAAGCACACAAGAAGCCCAGAGAAACAGCTAGACACATTTTTTTTATTATTATTATTATTTTTATGTATAACTATTATATTGAGAATTAAGATTACAGACCATTTTTCACACAGAAACTTGCTAAAGTTTTAGAAAGGCTGCTTATGTTTAGATAATTACACCAAAGGCTCCTGCATTTCACTGGAAGGGTGATGAGCATTTTTCGTTCCATCTTAATTAAATATTAATTCCAATTACAAGATGGGAGATGATCCATTTCTCGTTCTGACTGAGATCTCCTGTTGTTTACATCCCACCTCTGGAGAGGCTGCTACACCAATTTCTTTCTGAGAAAGGTACAAATAGTGTGAACTTTCAAGGTATGTTTTCTGAGTTTACATTATCTGTGTGGATAATGCTAGAAATATAGGGACTACTTAGCCTGTGCACCGAGTTCGGAAGTGGGCAGAGGAGTTATGAATGTCTTCCATGCTATGCTGAATTTCACTCCCAAAGGTCTCATGGGAAAGAGCTGCTGAGATTTATTTTTTTTTTTACTAACGTGTTTTTTCATGAACTAGATCAAATATGTTGAAATAAGTATGTGTGTGGGTACCTGTGTGGAGGGGGAAGGTACATATAACTCCCCAACCCAAACTGCTGCAGGAAGGGTTCTTAGTTCTAAAAGGGACTCTCCCAGCAGAGACTATCTCTAGTCCTAAATAACTTCATTTTCTCCCTTTGTTCCCTTCCTAATATACCTCAAAGGTTCATAACAGAGGATAACATAAGCCATATAAAAATATTTCTGTTCTCCCCCCTTTAGAATGTAATCTTTTACTTGCTTTTCAGCTGCATGTCTAAAGCAAAGATGCAAAGAACAGGGTGTCAACAAGGCGTTTTCCACCACTGTACTACAGCTTCTTCTCAAAATGTATTTGGGCCCAGCTCCCACTACATCTGTGTCTGTTGCAAGCAGCATTTCTAATATTTGGAAAATCTCTACCAAGTCACTGTTTAAATATGGAATGGACAGGTTACTTTTCCCTCTCCTTGTCACTCAATGCCATTGCACCCTCTCAGCCCGCAGTGGTCTGTGGTGGCTACTCTGGGTCACTTCAATGCTTTTATGTCCTAGTAAATTCTCCAGCAGCTATTCAGATTCTGTGAAGTTTTCCTGCAGAGACTCATTTTCTCACCTTCACTTCATATTAGATAGTCTTGTTTATAATGAGTTTTCTCAGCTCCTTTATCATAAAGACTGACTCTCTCCCTGCTGCATGAAGTGATGACTAGGCAAGTCCTAGGAAGTTTCAGCAGACAGTTGGGTTTTTTTTTTAATTCTCTAAAACTTTCTTTGTAATCAAACTTCTCTCAATCCTTGGTAATATTTTGGTCCTTTCTCTGACCCCCTTTCAAAGATATCAACACCTTTAGAAATGTCTAGAGGAAAACACATTATTTAATTTACCAAAGAGAAGAACCTCTCTAACACACACTCACCCCCAACACCCATAGTAACACTTCCTATAGCTTCTTGTTCTCAGAACTTCTCTCCTCATGGAAAGCACAGACTGCTCCTAGCCCCTTCTTCTAAAAGAAGAGAAGCTTTTTAATAAAGATGATGTTTTATTAGACTGACAGTTATAAATGTAAAAGTGGATAACCGCTCAGTCATGCCTGTCCTCTATTCCTCAGATCATAACGTGGAAAAAAACATCTGTGATAACTCTGTGATTACAGGACTGCAAAACATTTGACCACAATATGTCAGAAAATTACTACATAAACATGTAAAAAAAGGGGCAATTATGCTTTCTTCATGGAGTCCTCCCTAGCTTGCATTTTTACACCTCACTTCTTTTTATTCTTCTTTGTTTTAAATAAGCAAACTCAGTCTTTCTAATCACCCTTCTTTATGAGGGTTTTGTTGTTGTTGTTGTTTTATTTTGTTTTTCTCCGTGCTTCCAATCATTTTGGCATAAGGAGACAGAATCCCAGCCTTAAGGCAAATTCTGTTTCCTCAGCATGGCTTACAAATTTTGCACATAAATGTTTCTGCAGCAAGGATTTATTTCACCTAAAAATCTCCAAACCTCTAAAATATCTCAAAGATTAATGAGATGTGCAGTGGGTTTTATGTGGCTTTGTACAACTTGTTGATTAATTTATTTATTTATTAGGGAATATAATTTTAAAGGCTGTTAGAATTCACAGTATCTCTCTTCCTGAAGGGAAACCTTCATTTTCCACAGATGCTTTCCTTTTATTATCTTTATAGCAGTTTAATTGGCAAAATAACAGTACCAGAAACAGGATGAATGAAAGCCTTTCTGTGTTTTTATGGGTGGGTTTTTTTGGTTGGTTTTTGTTTGGTTGGTTGGTTTGGTTTGGTTTTTTGAGGTGGGGGGGGTGGTAGTCATTTCTTCTTCCTTTATTGACCTTTAGAATCCAATTGCTATGGTGTTTTGCTTCAGATCTCTGGTAAAGATCATAAATTTGAGGAAAGGATCAAAAGTTATATAGCACATCCCATAAAATGGTCTATAGTCTGTGGAGTTGGTATTAACCTTATGAATCTATTTCAATTTATCACATTGGGTTGAGTAGTCTCCACATTGCCTTAAATGTCTTGATGTACGTCTTTACCACACTCACTGTCCTGTGGCTTGGAGACATGGGAAAGCTGTTCCATTGCTCTCTCACACCTGGAAAATTCTTAAATCTTAATGCTGTGCAATATTTTAAACAACCTGAACTGAATGGCACAGGAGATGAAATCTTCAAAAGCCTGCAAATGCTGCTCTGCCACTGACTGGCCCTGAAGCATCAGCAGGTTAGGATATGCCTTTTAAAAATAAACCACACATGTCCCCCGGGGGTCTGCTAGGCTTAGTTTGGATTTGATGAGTGAAACAGCTTTCTAGTTGCCAAACTAGGTGGTAGCCTGAGCTGGTACACCTTCCACCTTTGTGGGGGAAATTATGTCAATGACACACACACAAATACCACAACAGAAAACCCACCCACACAAAACAAAACAAAACAAAACAAAAACAACACGCAGAGGAAAAGAGGCAAAATGAGCAGGCATAGAGATGTTCGAGCATCTAAGAAGTACTGAGCAAGAAAGGGAACAACCTGACAGAAATACAAGGTTTTTTGGCTTCTTTGGCCAGGAGTTTATGTGTATTCTACTAAAAATACTAAACAAACCTACAAGTACATTAGGCAATCAAGGGCCATCATGATGTGAAATAAGGGATAAAAAACGCTGCTGTGGATTTGTGGCTCTACCTGGAGGAGCAGACTGTGCAGAAATTCACTGTTTCACCCAAGGAAATGGTTGATGCCTTTCTTCCACCCTAAATTCAAGACAGAAAGGAGTAAAAGTAGTTTTATCAACACGTTTAGTGAAGGTATTGATGCTTCTGGCTTCAGTTTACTGTGCTTTGCTATTGACAAAAGCTATCTCTGTACCCAGTTTCTGCAGAAGGTCAGTAGGGACTGAGTGGGTAACTCCCTTGAAAACCTCCCACTGCTACTTCCTCCTCACCATCATTTAACCTGAGAAAATCTATGCACTCATAAATAAATACATGTTAAATATCTTCCATATTTATATTTTCTGATTCCTACCCCCCCTCCAAAAAAAAAAAAAAAAAAAAAAAAAAGTAAGACTTTGAAAAAAAACACGTGCTGTGAAACTGAGTCCAATTTAGCACAGCTGAAGGGCTGCAGTTGCTTGAAATTATCAACTTTAGGAGTAGGAATGCTCAAGGTCACTGCAAACTCAGCCACTTTTCATTTTACGATGTAGATTAAGTGTTTTGCATTTCAGCTTCTATAGTAAATAAAAAATACTGTAGTTAAATATACGACTCTCATCTTTAGAGCCGAAGGTCATATAGGACTTGAGACTGAATACAGAGGTGAAAGGCTGTTTTACACAGCACTGGGACAAAATTGGAGATTCATCTTTAATATTCCCTCATTTGTGCTTAGTGCATTTATTTCCCAGTTTCCCTAAGCTTTGATAATTTCTTCTGATGCAGAATACAAAAAGACTTTGTTTCCTACATCTAATTTTTTCAGGTTTCAGTGTCAGAAAATTAAAGATCTTGCAGTGTAAAGTATTATGCAGTTAAGCAAGATATGTTATTCCCTATGAGCATTTTCCTCAGAAATAAAAGGGAAGAAGAAAGAAAGGCTCAAATAAATGCTTAAATTTCATTTTACAGCAGCAAGAAGGAATTTCATACTATATTAAATATAATCTCTGCTGTTGATGCCAAGAAAAGCAAGCTAGGTTTTGAATGAAATTATTATATTATTGGAGTAATAGTGGGATAACTTTGTGTGGAAAATGTAAATTAAATAGTTGGGAGGTTTTAATTGTTGACATGTATTTATTTTATTTTTTGTGTAAAATTCTCAAAGCATTTTGCAGACACTATTACTTCAGTTGTGCCATTAAAGAACAGTACTAATTGCTAATCTTTGTAAAATTGCAACTTGTTTGGAAATCCAGGATGGATTTTCCTTCCAAAAGGACCATCTTTCCTGAAAGATGTACATGTGGAAAAGACATTCTCTTTTATGAGGGTGATAGATCACTGGGAACAGCTCGCAGAAAGGTGGTGGTGGCCCCATCCCTGAAGTCAGTCAAGGTCAGGGTTGATGGGTCCCTGAGCAACCTGCCCTAGGTAGAGATGTCCCTACTTGTGTAGGAAGGATGACCTATAGAGGTCCCTTGCAGCCTAAAGCATTCTATGATTCTGTGATTCAAATGACCCATATCTGAAGGAGTAATAGGATATCACAGACACTGTCAATATCCACTAGAAAAGTCCTTCAGACAAGTAAAAAATAAAAAGTCTAAACTCTAACTCTTGAAAACAATTGAGTAAGGTTATTCTATTTTGTATCAAATGCAATATCTTTATCACAATCATTCATTGAGCATGTGATTCGTTGAGCAGTGAGTTCAGCACCCAGCTGTGTTGTGAACGTACTGAGTTTGATTTTCTGGTCCATACGAGACAAGAATTTGGCCCTTTTGATGTTTTGTATATAAGGTCACTATCAAAAGTGCAATTTTCCTGGGCAATTTCCCAACATTTACTTACTATCTTCAAGCAAAATCATACAGAATTTGCTGATGCTACGTGTTTGAATTAGTTGTCCACATGTTTTCATACATACTCCTTTATTGATGAAGTCTGCACAGACCTTCAGAACCAGTGAAGAAATTGTTGTAAAAAGATGATGATGAATGGTTGATAAACACCTTTGGAAGTACAACAAAGAGACATAGAGGCAAAAGTTAAGCATCTCAACTCATTATTTCATTTGGGACCTGCAGAGGTACCCAGCTAGTCAGCGAACAAAAGGGATCGTGCAGCCGTTGAGGATCCTTGGCCTTGGCTAGCAGGGAGTCCTAGAAAAGAACAGAGTTTCCCTATCTAGACCACTCATCAGCCGACAGGGAGGAAGGGAAGCAAGGGGGAAGAGCCACTGTGACACAAGATGCAAGTACATACAGTCTCCAGACTGTAAAGTGATCCCTACTTGGTTTGTGTCACTTCCCATTCTCATTATGTTCTTTGTCAAGAGAATGGATTTATGTGCTGCCATTTTCTGCACTCATTAGGGTGTTTTGTCAAGTTAATGAATAGTCCAAGGATTCGAATTTCCAATACTGAGGAGTGAATTATGGCACATGAATTAAAATAACTCTTCCTCTTGACCAGGTTCTGCATCCCAAACCAAGAGACGCTTGCTCTGTTTCTTATATAAGATACCAAGACAATAGCAGGACAAGTTGTACTGAAAGGTCCTGGGTAGGCTGAAGAGCAGAAGCTTACACTTCTGTAGTATACTATGCTTTAAACTTCCAGCACCTTCTTTTCACAGCAAAGCCAGGACAGAAAATGGTGTGATATTAATTTGTAACACTTTATTATAAGTGACAAATGGTTATTAATTTCTTTGATATTCCTTACAAAAACATTAATCATGGCAAGGTCTTTTGCATTTAGTGTGACTGTTAATATGTGATTCCAGAAGAATTCTGGTGTAATTTAGCATTAATTAATGTCCACTTACTACAAAGTGTTACCATATTAATCTATTTTCTGTGACTGAGGAAGGAAAGTAAATAGAGTTAAACGTCCTTAAAGAGCTCAAAATGTTTTAATCCTGCAGTCTGCAATGACCTAGATTGCATCAGGAGCCAGAATTTTTTAAAAAATATATCTTTTGTACTCTTCATAGTGTCAGAGGTCAAGGCCAAGCTAATAAAGAGAATACAAAGGAAAAACAGAGAGAAGGCCCAGAGACTTTTGCTTTCTGAAGGAATGGTTCATGCAGAGCTTCGATTACAGGAAAATAATATCACAAATAATGTTTCCACCTAATACTTTTGTTGTTAGTCGGTTGGTTGGTTGGTTGGTTGGTTGGTGTGGATTTGTGGGTTGGTCTGTTTGTTTGTTTTCTGTACAATGCATAGAAACAATCCATTAGCAGAGTTGGTAAGGAGCTAAGAAATCCTCTGAAAAGACCATGTTCTCTCAACAGCATCCGTGTGATTGTAACTGCCACAGTTCATCTGTGGGGCAATGCAGTAACACTTGGTAAGAAGCAATCCGTGGATGTTGGTACCATCTATGTATCGTACAAGACAAAACAGAGATTATTAGTTATGTTTCCTTCTCAGTAATTTGAGAAAAAGAGAAATTAAAATGAAAACTAAGAATAACCATAAAGTTCTTTTAAAATTTTATCAGGGAAGAATCACACAGGGTTTTTTCTGCATTTCTTGTGAAGAACACCCCAAAACCAGCCTGCCCATCTGTTTTTGGAGGGAGACTACAAAATTCCATTTGTCCAAACATACCTCTAAAATATCTTTAGCAGCTGAAGGCAGGAAGGATGAAACACACCTTTCTTATGGCAAAAAGTTATTCTACTGTTGGCATTTAGTGAGAAACAACTACTCATCTGTGACTTGACATTTCCTCTCTGTTGCACACACCGTGGTGGACTTCTTTTTTTTTTTTGTATTGTAGGTATTACGGTTATGTTTCAGATAGGCACAAATAGCAAGAGAAACTCCAGAAGAATAGACACTGATTAAACTGACCCTGTCTGATTTAAACTATTCAAAACTTAGATATTTGCCCTGTCTTGTTGTCTGTGGTCCTTCTGTTATCATTTAAAAGAAATAGATCAACCCAGGGAGAGACTCCTACCAGTCTGAGCTCAATGTCAGTTAGGAATTTTTAAGATTTCCCTTGTGTATCTGTTCACTGACAAACAAACAGCCATGTCCTGTTCAAATTAAATAATATCTGAGATGGCTAAAACTGAGAATGATAGATCCCAGTCTTGCTCCACTAAGTCAGATTATCTGATGCTTTTGTTTGGCTTGGTTATGTATTTTAGTGGTCCTTGTCCTCCTCCTCTTCCAGCTTCAAGAGGCTGGGGAAACTCCACTACCTCATGGTGCCACTAAAGCAGGTGGAAGAGGTGGTTCTCCTCTGTTGCACAGTAGCATTGATCAAAAGGCCAGGTCCTTAATAGGTGAATTATTCTTTCTACTTAACAAAACAAAACAGGTACCCACAGAAAGTCATCTGAGAAATGTGAACACTATATGCCACTGTTGAATATAATGAGTGTCATTTCAACATAGCCTGTGCTACTGTTACTGCTCTCTTTTTGCACACATACAAACATATATTACCTGGAATTGTTATTATTACACTCTGTTCCTTAAGATAACACCACTTCTATTAAACTGAAACAAACAGTTTCTTTAGGCATTTCCTAACAAAAGAATACAGCACGTATCAAAAATAGCAATATAATTAGGGGGTTTGGATCTTTCCAGCGTTTGGCATTCAGTTGTCTTGCTTGATCGTAATTAGTGTTCTCCTGTTCTTCCACCAATTTCTAACTTCCTTGAAGGAGAAGGCAGGAAGGTCAAAAATGGAACTAAGATACGGTCATAAGAAAGGGATGAGCTGAGACAATTTTATGCACAGGCAGAGATGCTCAGGCTGTCAGACTGTAAAGAGCTCTACTGGCTGGGCACACAGCCACCAGTCTGAAGCATCTGCTGTTTTCATAGTGGAAGACTTCTTTGGCAAGGGATTTCCTCTCACCTGCCTGGCCAGACACTGACTTTTGGCTGTTTCTGCTGTGAGGAGTGTGTGCATGTATTTCTGGTCATTTCTGCTCCTCACTCCCCACCTCCTCCTTTAGTTGCAGCAAGGTCATCAAGGCCAGATCTGTCGGCTCTTGGTTCTGTTCATCATCCCAAGTGAAATGTTTTGACCTGATCAGCAAGGCACCAAAGTCTACATCCATCTACATTGCTCAAAAGCCCAGGTAGGAGGAAGGGAGAAGCTAGTGTTTAGGCTAGCCCCAGGGTGAATAATTACTACATGGAAAGAAATAAAAGATTATTTATTAATTCTCATCTCTTTAAACATTTATTGCTTTTTAATTCAGACTGAATGTCAGGATTTCTTTTTTTTTCCTCCTTGAGATGACAGTGACAAATGCACTCCTGAGATATAATCTACCAGACCGCAGGATTGTTATCAGAGTAAAAACTTATTAAATAAGCCACTTCAAACTAAAGAAAGAGAAGAAAAGAAAAACACACCACCATCACAGGGCTTCTGTAAAATCTGCCAGCACTAACATCTTCTCTTTGCTACAAACCATAAATGACCAAAATGTGAAGAATTATCCAACAGCAATTGTACTATTCCCTGGTGTATTCTGTACCAATCATTCTTAAGTAGTCACAGAATCACAGAATATTCATGGTTGGAGAGGACCTCCTAGATCACGGAGTCCAACCATAACCATAACAAAAAAAAAAAACACACCTAAAAAAACCCCAAAAAACAAAAAACCCAAACCAAACAACACCTCAAAAACCCAAAAACACAAAACCCACAAAATAACCCCCTACATGCCTGCCACTAGAGCATGTCCTGAAGCAAAAGCTCTACCCATTTCTTAAATACCTCCAGGGATGATGACCCAACCACCTTCCTGGGCAGGCAGTTCCAGTGCCTCACCACTCCTTCTGTAAGGAATTTCTTCCTAATATCCAATCCAAACCTCCCCTGCTGCAACTTCAGACCATTTCCTCTGGTTCTGTCAGTGGTTACTAAGGAGAAGAGGCCAAGCCCCAGCTCTCTACAACCTCCATTCAGGGAGCTGTAGAGGACAATGAGGTTCCCACTCAGTACCCTTTTCTCCAAACTAAACATACCCAACTCCCTCAGCTTCTCCTCATACGACTTGTTCTCTAAACCCCTCATGAGCTTGGTAGCTCTCCGCTGGACACAGTCCAGCATCTGTCTCTATACTTCCTGGGATTGCTCAGACACAGGGCACCCAAAACTGTGGAGATGTTGTGATACTTCAACAGTGTTGGTTCTTGTTTCAGAAGTAGACTGAAGGCTCTCTCTCCATTTTGTGTGTGAGAATGGCTTGCTATCTGACAAGAAATAGATAAAATTCTTGAAGGCTACACTCACAATGAAAATCAAAATGAATTTAAAAATAAATGACAAGGAAGGATCCAGTAATGTGGAGCCAGCTATGCACAGGCCATCCAGATCTTCAGCCCAAAAATCTCGCCAAGAAATACATGAAGTATTCTGAATGCATTGGACCTACTGTAAAGGCACCAGGATGGGTGACCACTGTGTTTGCTTCATTTTCAAAAGCATAAAGAGACATGGCATGTGCAAAAGGAAGTCATATGAAGTCAGATTTTTGTCAAGTCTTCCCTAAAAGTTTTTGTTGTGGGTTTGTTTTGTTTTGTTTTGTTTTTTTTTTTCTTTATTTGTT
>JANHFX010020688.1:28619-49153 GCA_027560015.1 Chloroceryle amazona | reverse complement strand
CCGAATAACCAGTCAAACAGCCAATAAGAGCTCGGGTAAAATAGACCAATAGACCCTCCTGGATCCCTCTGCTTGCTACCCAAAAAATATGGCGTATATGGGATGGAATACCTCGTTGATCAGGTTGAGGGTCTATTGGGCTTTTACCCGGGCTCT
The DNA here is from genome assembly GCA_027560015.1 of Chloroceryle amazona. Classification (NCBI taxonomy): domain Eukaryota; kingdom Metazoa; phylum Chordata; class Aves; order Coraciiformes; family Cerylidae; genus Chloroceryle; species Chloroceryle amazona. The sequence continues at coordinate 48,997 of JANHFX010020688.1, read as the reverse complement.
TCTCCCCTCTTGGACTGCTTCCCCAGAGCATCCAAGGAGGACTCCGTCCATTCTGCCTTTGACCCCGTGTTCCTGAATCCAGTAGCAGACTTTGGTTATAGAGGAGATGACTCCAGGAGTCAGGCTCTTCAGTCCTGGCAGCCACCGAAATTTACAGGAAAAGGCCAGTGAAGATTATCCATGTCATTATTTTTTTGCATGTAACTGAACTAGAGGCAAATGCCCAAAGCATTTAAGAAAAAGACTTCAAAAATATACAAGAGTATATATGGATTTTATATGGTTAAACATGAACACTGTAATTGCAAGGAAGACTACTCAGAAGTAGAGACTGACAACTTTTCAAGAAAATACCCAAGAACTGGATTCAATCCAATTAATAGCATTAAAAAGATCAGCCGTGCCTCCATAGCATGCATTCACAGTGTCGATTCCTTCTACATCCATATTACCAGATTCTTCAAAAAGACAGTCTTTACGGGTTTTGATTTATCAATTGTCTCTGTTCCAACTTCTAATCTCCCAATACAATCATAGGAAAGTCCATTCCTCTCCATAAGCTTCTGAACCAGAGTCAAACAGAGAATGGATATCCTCCCGGTCAGAGCAGAACCCCCTCTTTGACTGGCCTAACCCAATGGTGTATTTACCAGCATTCACACCATCGTACTTCTCCAGCTCTGTCTGGTCAACATACTGAGAGGGAAAATATATTTCCAGTGCAACAATTCCCACATCTTTGGGCCAACAGGATTCCAGCAATCACTGGAAGAGACCCAGGCATCGTTGTAAATCTTTAAGAAAAAAAGAAAACCACAAAACCCAGCTGATATATTCACATCCATTTTTAGAGACCTACATCATATACACTTAAATTTTCCGTATATTTATAGAAAAGGTTAACTTTTAGATTCATTTGCAAAAGGGAAGCCTTTGCCTCCAGGTGAAGTTTTGGTCTGAGCATACTGCAAACTTCTAATGAATTTTTAAAAGATCTTATTAATATATAAAGTGTTCTAAGTGAAAGTACAATTTCAGCCCCAGAGATTAATATATGCAGTTTAAGTCCAAGATGTTTCACTGAAGGAAAACACATGCTTAACAAATGTTAAGTGAGAAATTAGTCTTAATGCTCATTATTCTACTTTCGCTTATATGCAAAGTCTCAATTTTACACAGCCAACCTGGAAACACAGAGGGTTTTCGTTTGCTTGTTTGAAGGGTTCTGTTTGTCTGTTTTGGTTTGTTGGGGGTTTTTGGTTTGTTTGTTTTGGCGGTTTGCTTTTTTGGTTTTGTTTGTTTGTTTCGGGGGGGGGGGGGGTTCTTAGTGGTGATGGTGGTGGCTTTTTGGTTTGGTTTTGTTTGTTTCGGGGTGTGTGTTTGTTTGTTTGTTTTAACATTGCTATTTGATACATTAAGTTTAAAATTTATACTTACCAGGAAATCTCAGCCTTAAAACGGGTCAGCGTTACCAAAATTCCGGTAAATGAAGAACTCTCTAATGCTCAATTTAACATTAGAAAGCAGGCATTTCTTTATTGCAGCACCAGATGCACAGGGGATAGTTCCACCTATCCTGCATACTGTACCTGGCACTTGTCCAAGCTTATATCCCCCCCTTTACATACATAGGCATTAGTTTTCCCAGGAAAATTATACATATTCATTCTATTTCCAGGAACTAATTATCCTAAACATAGTTATTATGCATCTGGCCTGACTCTCAGGAGCTTCCCTGGGGGTCTTTGGTGGTCTCTAGTGGTTGTTGAAGAGGAGCCTCAATGTCCTTTCCATGAACTTTGAGGCTTCCTTCCACATAAGGTCATATCTTAGCCCATCTCTCTTTTTAGAATCCTTCTTAAGTGGTGTCTGCTAATCTATGCACTCCTCCAGGATGCCAGCCACAGTTGATGTCCTTGATTGTGCTCTTATCTGAGGCCCCATACAACATTTGCCTCCTCCAGGATGTGCCATTCACAGTTGTAGAAGTTGATATCCTTGCTTGCATTCCTGCCCGAGGCCCCTTACTATGTTTCTGTCCTCGATATATAACACATGACTTTTCAGAATAGTTTTTATTTTTCAACCAAGTGGTCTAAGTTGCTTCATTTTGTTTATACTTGGGTTTTTTTTTAGTATGGTGATTTTTGATATTTTTGGTTGGGTTTTTTAAGCATATTCTGTTTTGGCATTCCTGAACACTAGAACTGACGTGGTGTTAACACCAGGCCCGGAGGAATATTTCACAGGCCAAGATAAACACACAGGGATTCTTCCGGATAGACCAAGTTTTCTTGTTTTAACCCTATAACCTTACAGTCATAGTCTAGGATATACTGTGTCCTATTACTTTAATTCTATATGTATTACAAACTTCCTGGACATTTGCTTTCATCCTTACAGAACACTCGTCCTCTTTGTGCCCAGCTGTACCATCACATTGATCTTACATGGCTTCTTCCATAAAAATCACAATAAGCTATATAAAGAGACAAAGCCTTTCTATGCAGGAATGATGACTTTACAGGTGTTAGGAAAACATTAGAAGAGCCTTCTGCTACATGTTCAGTTAGATATAAATGTTTTGCATAAGACTTAACATAAGAGCACATGGCTCACTATTCATTTTGGTTGCCTCTAACAAAGTTCCAAACATACTTACGATGCACCTGAAATAAGCCATTTTAAAGAATTTTAACATAAATAAATGCTATAAATAAAAGGTGTACATTGCAGAAGGCTGATATTTAAAACTGATTACTGGAGCACTGCAGAACAGCCATACAGCATACTGCCACAAGATTTCAAGAAAAAAACAAAAACACAACAATTTTGTGCTATTTGTGTGCTCTGCTGCCACCTCAGGCTCACAACTTCATATCCGCTCACCCGAAAGCACAGAACCCGCAAACATCCCACTAGAATGTTTGGATAAAACTAAGCGCCACGAATGACCGAAACTATTTTTCTCCTAATCCATCCCGTTGCGAAGCCTCTCAACTCAGACCATTGTGTCTCGATCCCAACCCTTACATGGTGCGGAGTCCCATGGCAAGCTCTCAGCGCAGCAGTGAGCTTGCACAATGCACCCTCCAGCACAGACAGAGGCAGGAGAGCAGTACGCAGGTGCCAGCCTCGCACTCATCCGTCCACCCCCCCCTTGGAGTGGGCAAAGCGTTCACCTGAAGACTCCTCTCATTCTAACAGGGTCCCTCGAGGTGATGACAATGTCATTGTTGTCTTAAGCACCTTCCATAATAAAGCCAGCAGCACCAGCATGGAGGCAAACCCAATAAAAACTTGAAATGAAACCCACCAGCATCCCAAATTCCTGGTTTTGGTAGTCCCTGACCAGAGACTATCCCATCCTGCAGGCACTGATTCTCGAAAGGAGCTCTCACAATTTTATTAGTAGCAAATATTCTTTATTTGCAGCGCTGGGTGCACGGGGGATCACTCCTCCTATCGTGCGCACCTCGGGGCAGTCCCGTACAGCTTTTTATAGAGTTAAATATTTAATATTCAATAGATTGTTAGTATACTTATACATATTCATCAACTATCCCCGCTTCACATGCAGATGAGGTCTCCTCCCCTTTGAGCAGGCGCAGTAAATTTTGGTGGTGGTCTTCAGGGGTCTCGAGACTGAAGTAAGACGTCTTCCTCACAGTTAAACTTTTGACCCCGGTCTCCTGCTCATGCTCTGTAGGTGCTTGGTATCTTTCCAAACCACAGTGCTGGTTCTGTCCAGTTTCTAAGGCCTGTTTCTTGTTCCTTGCTTAAGGTTATCATCCCCTTACTAGCCAAGTCAGCTAGATCTTAAGCTCAATGCAAGACACAGATAAGCGAATACTCAAACTATGCAAACTATGCCAGATAAGAAAACATACAGACAAAGCAGCGGCAAGCAAGTATACAGATCAAATAGAGTTTGCTAATGTTCATCCTTAACTCAATGACAAAGCTGCGGCAAGCAAGTATACAAATCAAATAAAGTTTGCTGATGTTCATCCTTAACTCAATAGCCACAGTAGGTGAAGGGAGACTCAACTTCAAGTTAGTTCAACTTGAAATCATAGCATAATATTTAATATATGGAAAAAGGTTGTATGGCATCAGCCTATCTGAATCAGGGTCACTAGAATTATTGGGGGTTGCAGAGTCCCTTTCTCAGGAAGGAGGTACATAGCTCTCCAGAACCAGTCCCTGACTTCTTACCATGAGCTCTGTAACACTACAAGCTTCTTCAGCTTAAACTTCCAGCCACAAATTTTCCAAACTTTATGTCCAGCAAGTTTCCCTCCTCTTCTTCCACCCAACGAGAAACTTTCTATGACCTCTCTATGTTAGTAGCTTCAGTGTCTCCTCAGATTGTATGATCATATATTTACTTACCTCTCACTCATATACATTTATTCCTGGGCCAGCAATTTCCTGCAGCTTGATTAGATCTTTTCCTTTCTTGATGTTCAGTCATGCAGGATGATATTAATAGCAATTACATCATATGAATAGGTAAGTGGGGGTTTTGTTGGTTTTGGGTTTTTTTCTCATTTCTGTTTTAAGTAACTGGTCTAACCTTTACCTTGTGCAACAACATTACCAATTCTCCATCTCTGATAAAAGTACTTTGTCTAACACATCATGAAATGCTATTCACCTTTTTGATTATATCATCACATCTGTGGCCTGCTATCACTCTGTGATAGTCTAAAAAAGCCAAGACTGAGTTTTCTCAAAAAATTTCCCTGTATTCTCAACAGAAACTCTTATTCATCCCCTTGCATTTCACAGGTACATTCTCTGTTTCTGTCCCATCATTTTGGTTTTCAGATTTATTTCATCTTTATCCATTAAAGATGGTCAAACTATAAACATAATTCCCATTGAGACGTCTCAGTGCCTTGTACAATGTCTTTAATATTCCCCTATCTCTACTTACCCTGACAGATCTTACTGACATTTTTCAGGTTCCCTCCACATTGCTGCCTAATAATCTTCCCCTTTGTTCTCCCATCTCTACTTACCCTGACAGATCTTGCTGGCATTTTTCAGGTTCCCTCCACATTGCTGCCTAATAATCTTCCCCTTTGTTCTCCCTGGTTGTCTCTAGCTGAGTCAACAGATTGGGGCATAAACCCTTGTTATAAATCTCTCAACTCACAACCTTACTCATTGCACTAGCACATCAACATTACAGCTCAACCACACTGCAGCTTTCTGCCGGATCTTTCAGTCAGTCTAAATTCCCAGGTCAAGAAGAGGATACATTATTTTATTTTTTTTTTAATATTACAGATTTCCATAAAAATTCTCTTTGCCATTTTCCAGCTGCTTCTGGAGCATGGATGATTTTCTCCTCCAAGCAAGCCTCACATCCTATTAAAATCAGACAAAGTGTCTTCCTGTCACAGTTCGATTTTCCCGTTTCCTGAAGATATTTCAAAAATCATCTTATCTTCATGCATACAGTGTTATTCCCAAATATGATAGAATTTCAAATAAGTTCTCTTATTTACTTAATAATACTGACATTTCTAAAGACTTTTCAATATAATTGCCCTTTTTGCAGCAGGGCACCTTTTGCTTTTGAAATTTCTAAGCTAACCTTACAACTTTAGGTGTCCATTCCATGGCCTATTGCCATTAAGAAGGATTGAACTAATTCACATGCTTCTAAAAATCTGAAAACCTAATGCAAATATGTAGAGAAGAGAGGGTACTGAGGCCAGCTGCCAAGCTGCTTTTCCAGCTGAGGTTGGGCATCTAGTGCATCCATCATGAAGAAGGGTAAATGGTCAATGTACTACAGGGGTCCTCAACCTGTATGGATTGAACCTATGCACATCCTAGTGGAAGAACAGACCTGAATGTGCCCACTGGGCTGATTCTTGAGGGATGCTGAACTATGGAAATACAATTTTATATGGACATAAGCTCTAATGGTCTATGAATCATTAGGTAGCTGCAGGATGCATTCAAAGCAGCCAGCCTGTTTTCTGAAGTCAGAAGTTCTGGGCCTCTGTCCCAGATTTGGTTAGAATACCACTACTTTTCAGAAGAATCTGGAAGAGGCCATGAATTAGTCAAGGAGTTATTTGATATCATTCTGATGTCATGCTCGGTAGGTAAGGGGAGAGCTGGCAAGGTGCTTAGAGTTTCTTGGGTTTGCATGGTTTATACACAGATGTGGATTCCTTCCCCCTAAAAAGTGCTAGACATACTGTTACAGGAATCTTATGGGAATACAACTAATAAATAAGGCGAGAAAAACCTCATTTAAACATATTTCATTAAAATTAATAACACTGTTGAATGTAAGAAAGATCACTCAGTGCAGCCAGGGAAACTGAGTGTAGTTTTTACACTAAACAATTGTAAGACAGAAATATATTTCCTCTTTCAAATGATATTTAGTGTAAAGTACAAAATACCTCTAAAACCTCACATTATACCCCATGAATTATTACAGATGTATTTGTGTTGTTGAAACAGTATTAAGAGGGTTTTGGCAAAATCTCAGGTATCTCCAGATAAACTATAAATTGAATTCACTTGTACATTTTTTTTCTTCCCTCTTCAAATCATCCTCATCTTGTTTAATTTTGCTGTTGATTTACATAGGACACAGAGAGTATGCAAAGAAAACATAGAATTCATCACAAGGGAAAATACATAATTAGACAGAAAAATTGTAAGTCTTTTGGCAGGACACTAGCAGAGTTTAACCTCTCAGACTTGGTATTTGGTTGGAAGGGGTAGGAAGATATTCTTGCCTGATAGCATCTTTTGCATCTTAAAATCACACACTTCCTATCAATGCTGGTTATTACTCCTGTTTCCTAAAGAAGTGAATATGTTTCCTGGGGGAGTTCATTCCTGTGAATATGCCAATCCATAGGCCCAAACTCACTGGGAAGTTTCATTGAAAAGGCAAAAAATGCAAATGTAGTCTAAAAATAGTCAAGAAGATAGATGTGACTAGAGAAGAGAAACTCTATTCATGCTGCATGGAGGTAAAACTTTCAGTATAATTTAACCAATAGTAGACATCAAAGAATCCACACAGACTCACTTTACTGAGAAACAATACTGTAAGACATGGGCATTCAACATTTTGCTCTGCTGATGAATTACCACTCCTTATTTTCAGTCCAAACTACACCCATAGAGTCACAAACCTCGTCAGAAAACAAACGTCCGTGCATCTCTCTCAGGAGCCCTGAGTATTTGGGGTGAAAAAGTGACAAACCCTCAAGGACCAAGAGCCATTAAGGTTATTAAGATTTATACCAGGGTAACTGAGGCACACTGATTCTGTTACAACATGGGAAGTCCTCTCCCAGTTTGCGGATATGATCACCTTTCCTCCTTGCAGGAGGCCTCATGAAGAAAAATAAAGCCTCTAAGTGCCAAGACAACAGAGCAATGAGGGTCGACCCAAGAACATGAGTTAAATGCTATATTCTGTGTGATGGAAAACAGATATGAGCCATATTGCTCCAGAAACAACTTCTCTGATAAAAACAAAGTTGTGCCAGGATTGAGTTTGGCCAAGCCATTTTGATATAGACTGGAGCTTTATCCTGTGACAATGAGGTTTTTTGGAATATGACCTTCAAGGCACAGCTAATCTCCAGCAGGATTAAAAGTAAATCTCAGTAGAGTCTCTTTTTAAAATGGAAAGTAAACATCTGTAGTTTTCCACAGCAGGTACTGGGACTGGGCAGCAGCTCAGCTAATCTCAGCTCCTCGGCACAGGCATGAGACTGCGTTTAACGCTGACAGCCTGTTGCGCTGCTGACAAAGAAGGATCGAAGTATTTGCTTGAATGCTCTATTCTCTTAAGGCTTGATTGAGGTCTGACAGATAGGACCTAGGGATAATTTGCAACAGTTTGTAGGGACAGAAGGGAACCTTGATCACACACACACCTTCCTCTGCCTCCATAAATGAGGCAAAAAACAGGCAACCGTATAAAACTCAGATGTATTTGTTTCTATTACTTAATGGCCCATCAGCGCCCTCTTTGCAGTCACTGGGTATCATTCTTTTTTTCTACAGGGAAGATACCCACAGGGGAAGTTGCTGCTAAGAAGTGGCAGACCCTTCATTAATTCCAGGAAAATATATTTGCAGCCAATCATTGCTTTAATTAAGGATCTGACCCTACTCCTAATGCAGACAATGACAAAACAGCTATTTACTCCAGAGAACAGGAAGAAGGCAGCAAATGTAGCTCGTTTGAATCTGGAAGCAAGTTGCTTACAAGTATATCACAATTTCCATCAATCGTTGAATACACTGCTGCAGGGGACTTCGTCCATCTCTTTACTCAAAATCAGGCAGACTATTCCTAAACTATCCCTGAGGCAATATCTCACGGTGCTTATCTACCCTTAGACTTAGAAAAGTTTGGATTTTATTTTTTCCCCTCCCCTACTATCTGATCTAAATATTCTCTGTTGTTTTTCTTGCCTGCTGTGTCCTTGCTCTGACTCTCATTCTCTGAGCCCCCCCATGCTGGTGTTTGGTGCAAAGAAGGTAGATAGAGCAACACCTCTCAGGTTCGGTGGTATTTCAGACCCACACTGGATAAACCGAGACCATTCCGTAGCAGACCTTCAGACGGGACATGGGTCACCTTCGATGAACGTTCACTAAACTTTGCAGGAACCCTTGTAGTTCCCCACCTCTGGCAACACGAAGCTGCTTTGATTAAACTCACCCTTTCCCAAGACTGCTGCTTGAGGATGATAATTGTAGCTTCAGGAGGGCTGACTTTCTGGTGTTAAACCTCCCAACGAGCTTTAAGAACAAGAAGCAGCTGGAATAATCTGCTCAAAAGAAGCACGTTTTGAATTCATTATTTATGCCAGCCTGCGGGGGGGAAATTGTTGTTGTTCTCAGTTAAATACCATTTGTCGACCCAGGACTCCTCCCATTAGCTGCTGAGCCAAGTTAGCATGTTGCAAAATGCAAAATAAAACTTAATTTATTGTGATTAAGCACCATGTGACAAGTAAATGGTCCCAGCACAGCAGTGGCCAGAATGACTTTCTTCCTGAAAGCTCTGTCTTCCCTCATCAGATACTTGTACATGTTTGTCTCCTTGATGTTTTTCTTCCCTTTTTCATTGTTTGACTCTGTGTGGGAAAGATGACATAAGTGCTTTCCTTCCCCTTAGACTTTTATTTTCCCATGCTCTAGCCTTTTTTTCTTTTTTTTTTTTTTTTTTTTGGTCGCTTAACTAGCGAACGTTTTTGTTGTGTGATGAATAATGAAGACGGATAGATCAATATAAAATTAAATAAATATATATCCAAACTTAAAAATCTATCTGCATTTATTACAAAAGTAAAGAAGCTTCCCTTGGTGGTGCTAAGGCTAAGAGTCAGGCACAAAGAGCTCTGTCTGCTGCTGCAGGGAGTTACAGGGGAAGAAGCCCATGCATAAAGGCTTATTCCCTAAGCAGGGGGGCTCCCAACATGTGGTGGTCTCACCCTGCAGCCAGCCAGCCCTGCAGGGATGGCACTTCTGCTTCACCTTTATTTCTGTCTTGCTGATACGCTGTATAAATTTACAGACTTCATTTTATTTAATTAGAAACACGAGGCTGAATATGTGTTTACCCTGTTACTGTTTTACCAAGGCTCTTTGATCTCTCTGGGCCACTCCCACTTGTTTATTGAACTCCAGTTTACTCTCTGCTTCAACCTGGTCTGTAACCTGTGAGTTTCAACAACTAAAGTATTTCTTCTTGTATGCTACTAGTATGAGGTAGTCTTGAACCCAATCAAAAGCTCAATAAGGGCAGTGGACAAATCCTGTTGATTTCGGGAGGCTTCAAAAAGAGTAACAGTGATATTTAAGCATTAATCCTCATTGTTAAGGTTTACCTTGGTAGGCAGCTGACCATCACTCCTTATGCATTAGCAAAATACAAATGGAAATAAATAATAAATTTTCTAGTGGAAAAACAAGTGGATTCAACAGTTCAAATCATTGTATAGTTCAGGGTGGGATAAGAGATGGAATAAAAAAATACTTAAAGTGAAGTAGAAGTCATACATAACCTTAGACCTTCGAAACACCACAGAACATTGTGATTACCCCTTGTGCTCCTCCAAAATGGCAGAGTCTTGGCGTGTCTTCATTTGTTAAAGCCCAAGGTCTTGCAAGAATGAGAGGTAGAACCAGCTTTCTAAACTGATCTGCAAAACAAAAAGGTGATTTCTCTCTTTTTTCTTTTTTCCCCACTTTGATGTGAATTTCCCAATATCCATCTACATAAAAATTTGTCCTTCTCATTTTCAATGTTTAGTTTATTTCTGTGTTTTATGCAGTAAAAGTGAAGATTATCATAGAAGCTGGTTATGGTTGAGGAAAAAATTTTATGTTTTAAATTTCCTAAATAAAAAGGAAACTTTTTTGCTTGCTAATAGTGCATTTGTACACCTCAATTAATTATTCTAAATGCTTGGAACATATTATTTCTCAAATGCCAACCACATAAGTCAACAGGGAATCTTCTTCAACTTTTAGTGAGCTTAGATGCAAACAGGACAGGCATTTTTTTCAAGGATGTCTTGAAGATTCTTGTGGTGCTGCATTTGTGGGAGTGAGGCAACAAGGTAACAGCTTTGACACTGTCCCCTTTTCTGATGCTGGGTACCACTGCTGCACTGTTACTCATTCAGACCTCACATAGGAAAATGTATTTGTCTGTTTACTGGAAACATACTGAAAAGGGAAGGGGAAGCTGCAGGGATTTAAGGGTGAAATAAGACTTTTTGGTTTTTTATGACTCAAATTCATATCAGTCAAAGACAAAAGGAAACAATTCCAATATCTTATTTTAAGGCTTTCATTTATCTTGAGTTTAGTTGCCATAAAAAGTGTATGTTTAAAATATCCTTTGAGGAGTCACAGTCCCATAAACTCTTGTAGCCAAGTGACATGTGAGAATTAAACTATCTCTAAAATGTACAGAAAAATGAGATTATTTTTTTTTTTTAATTGTAATCATCAGATAGTTTGTCTCAAGGTATTGATTGAAGTATATATAAATTATATGTGGGAAAGGGAAAGGGAAAGGGAAAGGGAAAGGGGAAAGGAAAGGAAGAAGGTATGGGAATGGAGGGGGGAATTGGAGGGAATGCAATTCTTGGAGAGGCATTCATTCTAACATTATCTTGTCAGAGGGACATGAAGCAAGTGGCATTATAAAATAGGAAACAAAATGTTGATTTAACCATTTTAAAAAAGTAATTGCTCTGTTCATATGATTTTTGTTTTACTACTTAATTCCCATAGCTGTAATACTATAAGAACAAAAATAAATAAAAACAAACAAACACATGTTTAAAACTTAAAACTGCATTTCCAGTTGATGCACATTCATTCAGGAGGATAGAGCCATCCATCTAGGAAAAAAGTTATTTGTAAGACCTTTGGGAGGAAGCTTGTCACTGTATCCATGCTTCTAAAAAAGTTTATTGTAATTAGGACAGCTTCCTGCCCCCCAGTTCCCCTGCCATTATCTAGACTCCTACTTATGAATTAAAATTCAGATTTTGAAGATGAAAAAGTTATTGAATCTGCAAGTGAGGTCTGAGCCTAGACTTCATTGAACTCCTTCACATAAATTCAGTTATGTATGGTTCACATTTAATTTAAGGGCTCAGCATATCTAATTTCTCTGACATTCACATACCACAATTATCTATGAAAATACAGCATTTCTGCACATAATGGCTAATGTGACATATGCAAATGTTTTCCTTCCATATATAGCTAGAAGAGTAGTGGAGCTACCACTGTAATTATAGCTGGGAAAATGAGGTTGATGACAGTATAATATAAACAGATAAAAACTTTGGCTTTGTATTTAGAGTTAACTTTTTTCTTTTTTCTTTTTTTTTTTTTTGGGGGGGTGGATTTCAGCTATCGCAGCCATCCAAAAGCAAGACCAAATGCCCTGTTTGACATTGGAGATGTGCAGTTTTTTAATCTCCTGTCCTCCATCAGAAGATGTTATTTGCAGAACTTCTTACAAGCAAACAAAATAAAATCTAGGCTAATACCTACAGGTCACAGTATTTAATTGAATATGTATTGGAGAGCTGTCTTTCCATAACGCATACAAATGGAAATGCCTGTAGACTTCTTTGGTAGACATAGAAAGAACAGTGCTCTTCCCAAAGTGCTTTGTGCCAATGGGAAATTCCTTCTGCTATCAGAATTTGCCTCATTAGTCATCTGAACGTGCCTGCTCCTCATTCTCTTAGTATTTTTTTTTGTTTTACACTGATGTAGTATGGGATCCTTCACTAAAGGATATTTGTCCCGCAAAATTGTCATCACTTCATGACTTTTTCATGGACATTGTGAAGTTATGGCCATGGGACATCCCCTCTTATTTCATAGAGAACAACAGTGTTAGCAATGTGATGGAAAATACATAAAACTGAGACACCTGACAGCATCCTTGAACTGTGAAAAGTTTTCTGTCACTGCCTAATTTAGAGGAAAAGAAGTGTCTTATTCTTAGATATATTTATATTATCTCCATAGCTTTCTATGAAATCTCTGTATAGCCAAATGTAAGTCTGACAGCCACCAATGGGTTAAAGGTACCTGTTGAAGAAAGGGTTTAGTCTTCTTCCTGTTCATATTCTAACAGTGGCATTTAGCAGGGCTTCACTACCTACTCCATGAACCTGGGACACAGCAAAGTGACAGTTGCCTCTGGCACTTGGCACCTGTCACCAGACCTGCAATGATCAATGTATCATTTGCCCTTCATGTCAGGGAGGATTTTTTTTCTTTTTTTTTTTTAATGATCAAATGTGAAAATTTCCTCAAGTTTGAAAGCAATTAATTCAGCATCAGGGATTAAAAGGAGACACATGTGGTTAGGCAGGAAGGGAAGAGGCATAACACTTGCTGTGAAAATCAGCCAGAAACAGTAGCAATCTCAAAAACTTCAAGAACCCTCCTGCTCTGTCACTCTCCTCCACAGAAGTGGGAGATGATGAGGTGCTTTTATTTTACAACACTGCACATCCAGGTGGAAAAGCAGTGAAGCTGGATGGATAAATACACCTCAGCTATGTGTTCTTACTCACTGATGCATGTAGATGAGTTTAATTTTTAAAGTGATCTAAAATAACATTAAAAGATTGGTAAATGAGTAACAGCAAGACAGATGCTTTGAAGGACAAAGTCTGTGCATTTACCTGTGCTTACTTTGGCCGTGCTCTGTACATCTCCAGGGACATCTTTATTAGTAAGTGGAATAAAGACAGGCAACAATTCCAGACAGCAGGACTTCATTATCATAGAATCAGAATCATATACTCATTTAAGTCGGAAAAGACCTTTGAGATCATTAAGACCAACCATTAATCCAGCACTGCCATGCCCATCACTAAACCATGTCCCTCAGCACCATAATTACATGGCTTTTGAATACTTAGGAATGGTGACTAAACCACTTCTCTGGACAGCCTGTTCTGATGTTTAGCAAGCTTTTCAATGAATAATTTTTCTCCTAATATCCAAACTAAACCTTCCACAGTGCAACCTGGAGCCATTTGCTCTTATCCTGTCAATTGTTACCTGTGAGAAGAGACCAACCCCCACCTCGCTACAAACTCCTTTAGGGAGAGACTGAGAATGTCTCCCTTGAGCCTCCACAGTTTTGACCTGAATTAATAAACAAACAGTATTTGGTCATGGTTTTAGGAGGCGTGATGGCCAAGAAACATCCAAGTTTGGATGTGGCCACCCTAGCTTGGTGCTTCACTAGCATGGCTGTAGGCTGGTTTGTACTACTGATGATAGTGGGTGGGTGCAGCAGCAGCAGTATGGAGATAGAAGGTATCACATCTCAGAGCCCATCAGATTGCCATCAAGAATTATCCTGTGGATTGTGTAGACCTCTTATCTGCTTAAAGAAAGAAGTGCAATTAATTTTCTTCTTTAAACTTAGACATCAAGCCCTTGTTCTGAGCTATGGCCCAGGGGCTATAGGAATCAGAGCTGGATGCATGAGAATGAGGGGCTGGTGTTTTTAGCTCCTAGGAATGAGGATGCCAGTCAGAGTTCATCACTAACCTCCCTTGCTTTGAACTTCATAGATTTGTAACAGAGTATGTGGGGTCAGCCTACTGGCATGTGCCAGTTAGACCCTGCTTCATGAGAGCATCTCAACAAGCTTTATGCTGGGCCTGCCTTTTCTCGTGGAAGTCACTATCTATTTTTGCTGCTTTAATCATCTATGATTCTGCTAGTAAAGATGATTGAATAGCTAAAAATGAACCTGTTATACATTGAACTGACCCACATCACTTGCTTCTGCTATGTATGTACTGCTTGTAATGCTCTTACATGTGCCTGTTCTGCAGAGTGTTTTGAGATGTATTCATATATACAGAAATACACACATATCTCTATGCTTTCTTTCATATTTGGATTGACTGTAAATGTTTTTCTATAGTTTCCAAAGAGTATTCTGCCTTTAAAAAAATAATTTAGAATATAAAAAAGACTGATGATAATAATAGAGTACTCCCTTCTCAAACTGTTGCAACTGTATTTCTATGGAAATATGTATCTATCTATAAACTAGATGAAAAGCTGTCTAATAACTACCAGGTTGTTTTAGATTAATTATTTTAAACTTCATATTTGGGTGGGAAAGGAAGTAAAGAAAGAAAATTAGTGACCATTTTCTTAAACTGGATCCATCACTGACTTGTAATGAAGGAGTACTTCACATGCCCCAGAGTTTGAAAGCTAAGAAAACATAACTTGTCTAAAAACAGACAGGGATTTGCTATTCTTAAACAGAAAATATTAGACCTAAGTATTACGAACATCCCCCTCAATTTAAATGAGTCAGAAATAGCACTTTGACTTAACCCCAGAATAACAGAATCACAGAATGTTAGGGGTTAGAAAGGACCTCTAAAGATCACCCAGTCCAGCCCCCCTGCCAGAGCAGGATCACCCAGAGCAGATCACACAGGAAAAAGTCCAGGTGGCTTTTGTGTCTCCAGAGATGGAGATTCCACCATCTCTCTGTTACCCTCACAGTGAAGAACTATTTCCTTGTGTTGAGGTTGTACCGCCTGTTTTCCAATTTATGGCCATTGCCCTTAGTCCCATCACTGGACACCATTGAGAAGAGCCTGTCCCCATCTTCCTGACACCCACACATTAGATATTTATAAACATTAAGATTCCCCCTCAGCCTCCTCCAGGCTAAACAGACCCAGCTCTCTCAGCCTTTCCTTATACGGTAGGTGCTTAATGAGGCCCTTAACCATCTTAGTGGCCCTGCACTGGACCCTCTCCAGTAGATTCTTGTCCTTCTTGAACCAGGAGACCCAGAAGTGGACACAGTACTCCAGATGAGGACTCATCAGCACAGAGTAGAATTTATCTCACATCAAGAACCAGTATGCAATGAAGTTCAATTCTTCCCTTCTTTCATCAAAACAGAAAGTTCCTTCCTTCTGGAGATGAGATAAAATCAGCAGCCCCTATTCAGGACATCTTCTCCAGCAAGGGCTCTCTAAAGGTACCCATAAACTGGGGGATGAAGCTCTTAGCAGAAATTCTTCCTAGGCTGTGTTTGAGCTTAGGAATTGTGTAGCTCTACACTGGTTCTGTACCCAGCTGAAAGGCTGCATGCAAACATTACAAGTGTAAGGGGCACACTGCATCTAGAGTGGGATAAAGTGTCCAGTGAACACGGATCAGCACAAATGGGACGATGTTAATAAACTGTATATGAAGTATCTGTAGCCCTGCTGCTGATGCCTCTCCTTGTAAAATCAAACCACAAGGCATGCATCACCCTCCCTCGGAAATGATGAGAGAATAAAGTCAATTCTGATTGTCATTCAGAAATTATGGTGACAAAGACAAGTTGAGCTTTGACAGACTTTTTTTCAGTGTAACAGTTACTTTAAGACCTCCTCCTTTTTCTTTTTTTGTTACTGAGAGTGGAAAGGAAAAACCCATGTCTGTGATAAAGGACAATGGTCTTAAACAAAACAGCAGACTCCCTCTAAACCAAACTGTAGTTACTTTCTTTTCCTGAGTGCATGCACACACAGACACACACACAAAGACAAAAGCAAGACTAATTGCAGTCAATATGGCCTTTTCCTTTATCACACACAAATGTCAAACCCCAAGAACACAGAGGGCTCTAAAGCAGGTAGTTATCTGTTTTCCCCAACGGGTTAGAGAGAATATCTTACTTGGTACATGACTCTCTTGAGACAGGAATACACTCACTTGCCAAAAGAACATAAATTAAAGATTTTTAGGAGCTTTTTTTTTAACTTTGGCTCTTTAGATCCATGTTATTAGCCTAAGCATCTCAATGCAAAAACTCTTGCAGTGTCAGGAACTAGAGGCTGAACTCCTATTACTTTTCTATTTATCAAAAAGTGGATTTGGAACACTGGTAACTGACAGCAGGGGATTTGATAGTTTATTGTATAGACAGGAGCAGGTATCATTATTCCCTGTCTAAAAACCAGACATTTGTTTTATCTGACCAACCAGTATAATGCTGTGTGACTCAAGAAAGGGAAGCTTCATCAGTAGCTGAAAACCAGACTTTTCACAAGAAAAAAGGGGTCTGAGATGGCTTTAATCCCCCAAGGTCTGTCTTGGACTAGTAGCACTTCTCCTTCCTGCATTTGGCCCCAGGGTCAGGCCAGTTTGGGGTTATGCACCTCCACATCTCATTTTGAATTTGTGCCTCTCAGGGGAAATGAAGCAAAATTTAAAGAGTCATGGAGAGAAATAATAAGAAAGAGTTACAATGACCCCAAACAATTCTTTGGGCTGAGGGGAAATATGTTCCTCAGTCCTTGATAGAAGCCCAGTTTCCACAGGAAAGAATGGGGTTCTCTCCTGATGGTGGCTTTGGTGCCTGGGGCAATTCCCTGAAATACTAGTTGAGCTGTGTAACTGCTCAAGAGAACCCTTGTTTCACACATCACAGACAAGTCCTCTTGCAGCTGGATGTTTACACATAAAAACCAAGTGGTGTAACTCTTCTGTCATTCTTGAAATTAAGAATAGCTGTGACAGTTGTGGGGCATGTTATATACTCTTAAAAATTGCCTAAAAGCTCGGGTTGGGAGTCAGATCCTCAAACTTCAGCTGCAGTTTAAGCCTCTGTGAGCTTCTTTGGGTCTCATGCAGCCCCAGGTCCTTGGTAGAACAGGTTTAATTTATATGGCCTCCAGTGAGTTTGGTCTATGCAGATTAAGAGAGTACAAATCCCTCTTCATGTGACAGTTCAGCAAAGAGAGCATTAATGCACATTTTTCCTGCCTAAATAGCAGCTCAGTTTCCATGTCTATCTGTTGAACCTCCTGAGGGTAAAAATCTGCTGTGATTTTTGGTCTGCTCATTCTGTCATGAAGCAAGTATTTCATACCATAAGAAATTCTTGTGCAAAACTGGCAATATTTTGTATCGGAACACACAGTTTAGAGAAATCCTGTACGTGGCCAGTTTTACTCAAAGGGTATTAGACCTGAAGAGCACAGCAATGACCTAATTTGTACCAGCTGGCCTGAGGCCTGGACCTCACTGTTCTGGCACATTGCAAGGCTACTCAGCTGTAGCAACCAGAGATCACTTTCCTCAGCTGTTTTTGAGACATTGATCTAATCACAGGTCCTCTTTTTCTTATTATACCCCCTCTGAGCTTTTCTGTTTCCCCCTGGTTTGAGGAGCTCCATTTACTTACTTGAAATATTAACAGGTGGGAGAGATATTCATTAGTAAAGCAGATTCCAGCTGAAACAGCCACATGCTGGTTTGTTAACAGCATCCCACACAAACTGAAAGAGTAGGTACCTAGCTGTTGTGCAAAGGCAGTGACATACGTAGTTCAGCACAGCTTTGTACCCAAAACGGTATTTAAACTTTCAACCTTCAAGCAGGGACTCCACGTCACATCTCATTTTGCTTCTTTCTTTCCTAATTTGTAACCAAGACTTGATTTAGTAAATGCCAGAATTCAACTCCAAGGATGAATGAAAAAGCCTCGGGAAACTAGTGACCTCCATAATAAAAGAATATGATAACTTTACTAGATTTAACATTTCAGGGATATAGAAAGGTTGAATTGGAAAGATTTTTTTTTTTTTCTTCCTTTCTGCAGGGGGAAAATGAAAGCACCTGGACCACACAGCTGGTTACTAGACACTGTGTGCAGTGACAGAAGCAGCAAGTCTTGGCTTTCGTTGCAATTCAGAAATAGGCAGGTAACACAAAGAAGACTTTTGAAATACCTGCCACAGAAGGCAAAAGGAATATTTGCTTTTACAGAGGTCGTTCTTCTTTAAGTGGAGCTCAGAATTTAAAAGTAAATATAAAATCCATCCCAGATGTGTTTATGCTCAATTTCAACTCCCCCTCACAGAACACTTTAAAGCATTACCAGTTCCAATTATCTTCTCCAACTCTTTTCTGTGAAGCTGACATTGCTCCCTTCCAAACAACAAGTGAGGCTGATTCTCCTGGCACAAATCATCATCTGTTGAAGTCCTTGGGAACACACGAGCTAAAAGTTGCTGCAAGATCAAAACTCAACACTATGTGATGAGGAATTTTTTTTTGCAAAGCTTCATATCAAGTGGATCATTCATTTGGCTAAATTAGCTATGCTTATTGCTCAGGCAGGTCATAAAATGAGAAAACAGCAAAGCAAACCCAAGGATTCTCTTACAAAGATTTTGTCACCTGTTCACATGACTACACTAAGGTGAGATATATCTCATTTGGCTTTAACCAAACACTTAGAAAGTAACCTTAGTTTCCCCTACAATTAAAAGCAACACATAGAGATGATAGAAAATCGTGGAGATAATGAATTCCTTCCTAGACTACTTCTGAAATAGGTGCAATGAATTGCCCTCTGAAGGCAGCTGTCTTCACTTACTGTCAATAATGAATACACATGATTAGCTTGGTCTAGTTGTTGTCACTTTTTAACAATTTAACTTTTTGAGATTTCACAGTGATTTTCTACCCTGGCTCACAACATGAAAGTACAAATCTTAAAGCCATGGACTGACCTGGGAATTTTTTACTTATTATTTTTTTTAAACTTGAAAATGTTTTACTTTGCTTTGATTTTGATAATTTTAAAACTTTAAAAGTCAAAAGAATAAAAGGTCATTTATAAACAAAAAAAATATTTCATTCCTTCCATTCTGCCAGAATTATGGTATTTCAATTATTCAAAAATATAAATAATGAAAGAATTCAAAACAGAGCAGCATTATCAATTTAAATTTCCAAGCATATTAATTTTCTGGTGAGAATGCTTTACTAGAAAATTCCTGAATAGACCTACTCAGTACAGAAATTTAAGTATTACAGAATTTATGCATATATTGTAGAACATGTCCCCTGATAACTGAGGATGCAGGGAAGGCAGAGTTGCTGAACACCTTCTTTGCTTCAGTCTTTACTTCTAAGACCAGCCCCTGTGAACTCCAGTTCCTGGATGAAGGAGAGAGATCCTGGGGGAGGGATGACTCTCCACTGGTCAGTGAAGACTGGGTTAAGGACCAGTTACATAAGTTAAATGTACATAAGTCCATGGGCCCTGATGAGGTGCACTCAAGTGTACTGAGTGAACTGGATGATATTGTTGCCCTACTACTCTCCATCATTTTTGCAAAATCGTGGCAAACAGGAGAGGTGCCAGAGGACTGGAGGAAAGCCAATGTCACTCCAGTCTTCAAAAAGAGCAGGAAGGAGATTCCAGAGAACTCCAGGCCAGTCAGCCTCACCTCCAACCCTGGAAAAACAGTGGAGAGACTCATTCTGGAGGTCATCTCTAGGCACATGGAAGAGAAGAGGGTTCTCAGAAGTAGTCAGCATGGATTTACCAAGGAGAAGTCATGCTTGACTAATCTAATAGCCTTCTATAATACTGTAACTGGATGGATAGATGCAGGGAGACCAGTGGATGTAGTCTATGTTGACCTTAGCAAGGCTTTTGACACTGTCTCCCACAACATCCTTGTGGAGAAACTCAGGAAGTGTGGGATAGAAAAGCAAATAATAAGATGGATTAGTAAGTGGTTGGAGAATAGAGTCTAAAGAGTAGTGGTCAATAGTGCCAAGTCCAGCTGGAGACCTGTAACCAGTGGATTCCCCCAGGGATCAGTGCTGGGTCTGGTCCTGTTCAACATCTTTATCAATGACATTGATGAAAGTCTTCTCAGCAGGTTTGCTGATGACATGAAACTGGGAGGATTGGCAGATACACCTGAAGGCTGTGCGGCCATCCAGTGAGACTTGGACAGACTGGAGAGCTGGGC